>CABHPR010144331.1:0-47626 GCA_902168415.1 Peromyscus melanophrys
AGCTTTTTCAGTGAGGGACATTTTCAATTGTTTCACATTTTAGCTATATTTTATATCTGGTTCATTCCTCCTCCTCCTCCTCCTCCTCCTCCTCCTCCTCCTCCTCCTCCTCCTCCTCCTCCTCCTCCTCCTCCTCTTCCTCTACCTTTTCCTCCTCCACCACTACCTCCTCCTCCTTCTCCTCCACTTCCTCCTTCTCTTCTTCCTCCTCCTCCTTCTCTTCTTCCTCCTCCTCCTTCTCCTTCTCCTCCCTCCTCCTTCTCCTCCTCTCCCTCCTTTTCATCTCTTTGTTGATATTCCCTATGTACTCATTCAATAAGCCCACGTTTTAGGGTCTGAGAGGTGGCTCAGTGGTTAAGAGCACTGGTAAGTTTTTATTGTTAACCTAGAATCACCTGGGAAGAGGACGCCTTGAGTGAAAACCTGTCTGGATTGGCCTGTGGCCATGTCCATCAGTTTGTCTTGACTGATGATTGATGTGGGAGGGCCCAGTGTTCTGTGGGCGGCACCATCCCTAGGCAGGTGGGCCTGGGCTGTATGAGAAAGCTGGCCGAGCATGAGCTGGTCAACAAGCCAGGAAGCAGCAACATTCTTCCATGGTTTCTGCTCCAGTTCCTGTGTGTCTCCCTGCCCCCACTCTTCTCAAGGATGGACTGAGACCTGGAAGGGTAAGCCAAATAAACCCTTCGCTCCTTGAGCTGCTTTGGATTGTGGTCGTGGTCTTTATAACCACAACAGAAAAGTAACTGGGATGGAATACATCCAACTTGAGCAGAAGACCAAGTTCTGTTCCGAGCACCCACGGTAGGCAGCTCAGGACTGTCCGACATTCACAGGCACCTGCATGAATGTGCGCACGCACGCACAATTAAGAATAAAATAAAATATTTCAATTAACCGCTCTGCCTATACACATCCAAGTCAGGATGCCACATTGTGTATAGGCAGAGCGGTTTGGTGGGTGTGGTGGGTTTTTTTTTTTAAGTTTTTTTGGGAGAACCCCTGTGCTGATCTCTAGCGGTTGAATCAGCTTTCATCCCCACTAGCAGGGCATAGGGTTCTCTCTTTTCTACATTACAACCAGCACGTGTTAGTTAGGTTAATGTTAGCTGTTCTGACTCAGGGAAAGTGAAATTTGAATGTTGCTCTGCTGCGTGTTCCCCTGATGGCTAAGGATGTTGACCATTTCCATATCTATGGCTACCATTTGCATTTCTTATTCTGAGAACTGTCTTTTCATTTGTCCGTTTGTTGGTTGTGTGATTTGAGTTTTGGTGTTTAATTTTTTGGAGTTCCTTAAAGATTCCGGTGACACAGGTCACAAACATTTCTTCTTCTTTTGAAGGCTGTTTCTTCACTTATCTGATTGTTTCCTTTGCTGTGCAAAATCTTGTAGTTGTATGCAACCCTGACTGTCAGTTTTTGCAATCAGCTCTTGAGCTGTTAGAGTCCTGGCCTATGTCTATATCTTGAAGAGTTTTCTAATAGCAGGATCAGGGCTTACTTTAAGGTCTTTAATCCATTTTAAATTTATTTGGATGCAGTGTATGCATTTTAAATTTTAATTTGCTATGTATGAGAGATAGAGATGTGGTTCCATTATTTGATGTGTGGATATTCAGTTCCCTGAACCATTTGTTATAGAGTCTGTGTTTGCTCCAACATGTTGGACACATTTGTCAAAAATCGATGGCTTCATCTGTGTGGGTTTATTTCAGGTTCTATTTCGTTGGTATGCTATTCTGTTTCTGTGTGAGTACCACTCTGTTTCTGTCGCTATGGCTCTGTAGTCTAATTTGAGACCAGGCATTACTGCAATATCCATCACTGTTCCTTCTGCGTAGGATTGCTTTGACTATGTGGGGTCTTTAGTGCTTTCCTATGAATTTTAAGATTATTTTTCTAGTTCCATGAAAGATTGCACTGGAATTTTGATGGGGTTTGTAGATCACTATTGTTAATATAGTTACTTTTGTAATACGCCACCAATGAATGAAGATGGGAGATCTTTCCATTTCCTATATCTTCTTCAAGTTCTTTCTATAAATTCTTCATTGTAGAGGATTTTTCACTTCATTGATCAGATTTATCACCAAGTATATTGTTTGGGGTTGGTTTTGTGTGTGTGTGTGTGTGTGTGTGTGTGTGTGAGAGAGAGAGAGAGAGAGAGAGAGAGAGAGAGAGAGAAGCTATTGTAGATGAGGTTTTTTTCTTGATTTCTTTGTTAACAAGTTCATTATTGATATATACCTATGGGCTCTTATATGTCAATTTGTATCTTGCTCCTTTGTTGAATATGCTTGTCAGATTTCAGAGTCTTCCAGTAGAATCTGTAGCCTTTTAAACATGAGATTGTGTGGGATTGCGTCAACTGCAAAAAGGGATAATTTGAGTCTCTCCTTTCCTATTTGTATACTTCCTTTTAATAAATTTCAATGTTTCCCTGTACTTATTTTCATAATTATTACTTGTGAGTTTGTATGTATGTTTGTGTGTGTGTGTGTGTGTGTGTGGAAAGGGTGCATGTGAGAGAAGTTACCTCCTGAGTCCAGAAGAGGGCATCAGATCCCTTGGAGTTGGAGCTTCAGGTTGTAAGCTCTGGTTGTAGGTGCTGGAAACTGAAGCCAAGTATTTTGTAAGAGCAGTATGTTCTCTTAACTGCTGAGCTAACTCCCATGTGTATCCTTTTTGTTTCTTTCTCTAGCCTTATTGCTTTAGACAAGGGCCCGAGTCACCATTTTCTCTTTCCTAATTTTAGAGGAAACATTTTCAATTTTTCTCCATTTAATATAATATTGACTATAGGCTTGTTGTATATAGCCTTTATTATTTGGAAGTATGTTCCTTCTATTCCTAGTTTTTTTCAGGAATTTTATCATGATGGGATATTTAATTAATAAAAAAGCCTTTTGTGTGTCTGTTGAGATGCTCATGTGAATTCTATCCTCAAGTCTGCTTATATGCTGTATTATATTTATTGGTTTGCATACAAAGACTCATTTTTGTATCTCTGAATGAAGCCAACTTGGTCATGGTTGTATGATCTTCTTAATGAGTTGTTGAATTTGGTTTGCAAGTATCTTACTTAAAAATTTTTGCATCTATGGGAACTAGAGGGATTGATCTATTGTTTCCTTTGCTGTAGTTGTGTGTTCCTGTCTGATTTTGGTATCAGGGTAAAGTAGCTTCATAGGAAAAATGGATAGGACTGCATCTCTTACTATGTTATAGAACATTTGTTTTGCTTTGAGATAGGGTCTCAGATAGCCTCGGCCTTCCTTGAACTTGCCATATAGCTGAGGGTTATCCTTAACTGATTCGCGCCTGTCTCTGCATCCCGAGGGATGGGGTTATAGGAAACCTCATGTAACACCGTTACCAGGCTTCATGGAACAATCTGAGGAGCATTGGTGTTTTCTCTGCTTTAAATGTCTGGTAGAATTTGGCAGTGGATCCGTGTAGTCATGGGGATTTGTTTAGGGGGAGACTCTCATTGCTTCAACCTGTTGAAGTTGTTTGTATTGACTCCATTTAGTTTTGGTAGATGATATGTCTGTGAATTTTTTCAGTCTGAATAGCCTATCTACTGATGAATGTAGTATAAAGTCACTATTATTAATGTATTAGGACTTATCTGTTCTTCTACATTCAGTAGCATTAGGCTGCTTTTCTAGAAGACAGGTCAGACCCATGACCAGCACATGGGGTGTGGGACATAGAAGAGCCAGTGAGTGAGATTCCCATCCAGCTCAGAAATGGCTCATCCTATGACCTTGATGGTGACAGTAGAATAATGATTATATTCTGGGAATTCTTATTGCCATTACACTGTAACTTCCTGTGATCATCTGGGTGGCAGTGGTGGCATGGATTATCTGTAGTATCAAGTCTCTGCGTGATATCAGTTGTCATGGATGGCCTCCGTTTGGCAGGGATGGGGGGGGGTTAAGCAGTTGATGGTTCAGAAAACATTGCTAACAATTTTGAGGGAATCCATTCTTGTCAGGTTCACTCCCATTAAATGCATGGAGTATCAGCAGAAGGGCCAGAAATGATAACACTTTGGCTCTCTCCTTCCGGTGAACACTGGCTTTCTTCATGAGAGTAAAAACATCAAGGAACTCCGCACATTCAGCACAAGAGTTTTCTCATTTGGTGGCGGCGAGAGCTCCACCTGCAAGATGGAGATGTGCCATTGAACTTGTAATTGTAAAATCATACTGGAACACAGAGACCATGGAGTTGATATCATTGAAAAAAAAAACAAAAAACAAAATCAAAAAACAAAAAAAAAAAAAACACCGATGAGAGCAAATCTACTCTTCCAGGCCTGAAAGCAGTCGTGGTGAGCAAGTGCCCAATACGGCTAACCTCATTTTCTCTGAACTCCCCGCCATGTTTTAAGGGTGCTGTTGCCACTGAGTAAGAAGAAGCGGTTATCTGTTAAATGCGAAAGCAGAGAGCTGAGGGCGAGGTTTCAGATGACATTTTTTTTTTTTTTTATTTCTTGGCCCTTATTTTGTCTAATAATTCCCAGTTTACATGCCAGTAAGTAACCTTTGGGTAACTTTAGACCCAGAATTTACATTCATTTGTGTGATACTGAAATATGGATTACCTACCCTTCCATTTTTAGTTTCTTTAAAGAACTGGAAGGTAAGAGATGATTAATGATCAGCCTTATTCATAGAATGGGGATGATGTGGGACAGAAAAATGCCAACAAATGGGGTGAAGCTGAGAGACTGAGCATGTGCACTCTAGACGGTCCAACTAGAGAAAATAAAATGACAAGGACAAGGAATTACTCTGTGGTCACGAAAGGAAGGGAGCAGGAAGGCAAAGGCCTGTCCTTCCTCAGGAGTCAGGCTGGATTTGTTGTCTGTGCGGCAAAAGTAGGAAAGGGATTGCAGCTGCGTTTTTACAATCCCAAGAGTTCTGAGAGGGTGGAAAGACCAGGAAAGGGAAGAAGAGAAAGTACACATATGTATTTTGACACACACACACACACACACATACATATATATACATGCATGCAAACACACACATATACACATACACATACATGTACACACATATACAAGCATATATGTGTGTATATGTAGACATACACATGAATGCATTCACACATATAAGCATACACACATGCAATACATATATACACACATACCTACCACAATATATGCAATGTACACATATATACATATGCAAATATATATGCATACATACATACACATATGCATACATAAATACACATACACACATATATACATACATATCCTCAAACCATGAGGATATTTTTTGCTAACTTCAACCAACTTGGCAGAGACTTTTCCTTTCTTATTCATGAAGTTAACCTTCCTCATTCTGCCCCTTTCTCTGTCAGAGAACAGTTAAACAGCTTCACAGCCCCACGCAGCGCCTTCTCCTCCCAGAACAACAGTTCACATCTGAGACCCTAAGCAAGCCAACCCTTGAGGCCTGCTTCGCTCGAATCTGCTTCTGCTGAGAAAAAGCTATAGTTTACTTTCCCTATTCTTCATTATTGTCCACGAAGTCAGTCCCACAGCCTTTTCAAACCAGTCTTTGTGGAAAACTTTGCATCCATTACTGAAGGAAAAAAACGAAAGAAACTTGAGAAGAAACAAAAGAGCCATATGCTCTGACCCTCATCCTTAGACAAAAGACAGTTGAATTCCTCTGTTTTCTGGTGTGTTCCTAGGTAGGGAGAAGGAAACAGCTGATCCCACAGCTGATGACAGAGCCCTTTACAAGGGCAGTTGCCAGAGGACCGAGACATGGGAAGCAGCTGTTCCCTGTCCCCTGGGAAGTTCACCTCGCCCCAACAGCAGGTTGGGGGAGGATCGAGCCAAGCCTGTGTTTCTCAGCAAGGAGACAATGCTCAGTCAGTAAATCAGAGCTGATTCCTCTTCCGCATGGATATTTCCTTTTTACAAGGCTCCTCATGGACTAGTTGGGGAGCAGTGTCTCTACAGACCAGGGCTGCACACCTCACAGAAGCAGGGACTGAGCTTTAAACAAGGCACTCCATAGCAGATTACACTGTTTACAAATGATTCTTTCCCAGGCCTACTCAAGAGACATTTGCTTTTCAACATCTGAAATTGCTCTGGTCACCATTTTCTTACATTTAAGAATGAACTGGCCTTCTAGAGCTCATTTATCGCTAGAGGCTCTCGGTATGTGCTCTGTGCTCAGTGAGGGAACTTGAGGAGGGCATCCCAAAGAAGGTAGAGGAGCTGGCTAGCCTTCCTTAGCCAATCCAGTCCAGTCCAGTCATGAGACCAGTCGTGGATGTTCAGTAATGTTCGGTTCCAATGTGTCCCCCAGAATTTGAGTTGAAACTTTAATTCCTAAAGGCATGTGTCAATGACATTAGGAGGTGGAACCTTTAGGAGGTTGTTGTAGGGTAGCTTTGAGCTCATGAATGAATCAATCATGGATTAATGGGTTAAGGGTTGTAGTAGGAATAGTTGTGTTATAAAGGTGAGCTCTTTCTAGTAAGCATATTCAATTTTAACTGTGACGACCTCGCCATGTTATAATGCAGAGGTTGAGGAGAGGCCAGTACCCCGCTTTTGAACTTTCCAGAGTCCAGAACTGTGAGCCTGATAAACAACTGGCCACTTCCTCCCCTCCCCTTCACCTATTTCCACCCCTCCTATTCCCGCTTTTTCTCTTCCTCTTTCCTTATGATAGAGTTTGAACCCAGCGTCTTAGTCATGCTCAGCAAACACTCCACCACTGAGCCATAACCCCATTCTTTATAAATTACCTGGTCTTAGGAGACTGAAAATTAGCTAAGACAAGGATTCACCCAAGTTACTTCACTGAAACTTCTTGTCCTATGTATAAATATTTTGGGTTCTCAGGGGACTTTGTTTTTCTGACCACTGAGATTCCCCACAAACATCATTCTACTTGTCTGCTGCACATCTATCTATCTATCTGTCTGTCTATCTATCTATCTATCTATCTATCTATCATCTATGTATCTATCTATCTTCATCATCATCATTATTATTATTTATCTATCTATCATCTATGCATCTATCTATGTATCTATATATCATCTATGTATCTATCACCTATGTATCTATCATCTATCTATCTATCTATCTATCTATCTATCTATCTATCTATCTATCTATCTATGTGTATCTCTCCATCTCTGTATAGAAAATGGAATATGGAATCAAAGAAAGAAGGAGAGAGGGAGAGGTAGGAGGGAGAGAAATAGAGAAAAGAGAAACATTTGGCTTTTACTTTCCACCATTCTGTGCTGCTTAAGTATTCTAGAATCATAAATATGATTGCTCTAGAGTATACATGATATGGGAACAGGGAAGGCATCTTGTCCTCAACACGTCTCTTTGACTAAGAAGTAGCTGCTCTTTATTCCACCATGTCCTGGAGGTAGGAATTTATAGACCTCTATGTTTTGAAATTTTTCTTCTGCACAAAAAATTCTTTGAAAAATTTTCCTGTTTACTGAACTGCATTTTCCTCTACAACTGTTCCTGTAACTCACTGGAAAATTCTCCACAGTGAAAGAAAGTCCTTTCTCAGAGCCTGTATTTAACTGAAGTGGAGCTTTATCTTTGGTTGGTTTGTAATTCTTCTATGCATGGAGCGTGGGAGTCACTGGCATACACGCTTTGACTCCCCACACTTTCCCTACATTTTGGACTTACATATCTGCATTGCTGGAAAATGTGATATGATGTGTATCTTCTCTCAGGGAGGTACAAAAGCTTTGTGTAACCTACATGCTCTTCCAGTCTTGCATATTGTCTTGGATGTGATGAGCGCCACTTAATCTATTTGTAAAGTGAAATGATAGGAAAGCTAGAGTTCCTTCATGGATACATCCTTTGTGACATCACTGGAAATGAGTCAAATCTTTCTGAGACCTTGGTAGTTGGGGAATGAGCCATATCATCCTTCATTCATTAAAAATGATGAAATAACTTTCATCCAATATTCTTGCATGCATATCATGTCTTTTAATTTTTAATACTTAAATATAGTATGTACACATTCCATTATACATACTTAATAGATAAGATTTGTCTTAAATCATGAAACTTAAAACATTTCCTCATAAGTTCTATGTGAATTAGTCTGTTGTTATTCAACTAGATACTTTAAAATACAAATGGCCTGCTGCACAACAGGTACCATGCTTCTTTTAGTGGGAATGGTTTAGCTAAACAATATTTAGGTTCTGGTTAGTCTAACCCTGTAGGTTCACTGTCCTCTACCTGCTGTGTGGTGGTGACTTTTGTGTGCCACATCCCTATGACCTCTTCATCTTATGGCTTGGGTATGTTTGGCCAAGGGAAGAGCTGGAAGGAAACTTGAGGACATTATGAGGGTGAGACAAGGGCGTTTATTCCCTTGGTGTCATCTCTTCTGGACCATGGTTTGTCTCTGGTTGTGTACTTTGCCCCAAGGCCACATACCTTACATAGTTTTGAGAGCTGTTTCTCCATTCCTTGCCCCCTTGGTGTTCTTATTGCTTTTAGGGTACTTTTAAAAATTACTTGGTCTATGCTGCTGTGGGATGGTCTGTATGTCAAATTGCTCTGATTGGTCAATAAATAAAACACTAATTGGCCAGTGGCCAGGCAGGAAGTATAGGCAGGACTAACAGAGAGAATTGAAAGAACAGGAAGGCAGAGGGAGTCACTGCCAGCCGCCGCCATGACAAGCAGCATGTGAAGATGCCGGTAAGCCACGAGCCAAGTGGCAAGGTATAGATTTATGGAAATGGATTAATTTAAGCTATAAGAACAGTTAGTAAGAAGCCTGCCACGGCCATACAGTTTATAAGCAATACAAGTCTCTGTGTTTACTTGGTTGGGTCTGAGCGGCTGTGGGACTGGCAGGTGACAGAGATTTGTCCTGATTGTGGGTAAGGCAGAAAAACTCTAGCTATACTATGCACTTTACCTGGCTTCGTCTTTGTAATTGTCCCCTGATTACATCTTCTCTAATCATTCCTTTGGAATATACCACTTGTTTTCAGAGAAAACCCAGATAAAGGGCTGGAGAGTTGGCTCAGCCATTAAGAAAATGTGCTGCTCTTACAGGTGACCCATGTTTTAGTCCAGGCATCCATGTGAGGCAGCTCATAACAGCCTGTAACTCTAGCTCCTGGAGACTGATGCCTTCTTCTGCTCTCTACAGACGCCTGTGGTCATGTGCACATACCCACATGCACACACACAATTACAAATAAACCAAATCTTTTCAAAAGGGCAGAGGTGAATAAATGAAGTAGCCACTAAAAATGGCTACTCAAACAACAGGCCCGTAAGTTGGAATATGGGATTATATTGTATGGTCAGCAGAATAATGGCCTTCTGGAAAATGTTCATCTCCTAATCCTAGAACCTGGACGCTATGGTTCGCAGAAAGGGGGATTGGATCTGTACATGGAATTAAGAGTGACATCAGATGACTTAAAGCTAGGTTATTCTGGCTGTTCAGACTGGCCTCATAGAATCAAACGCGTCCTTAAAAGTGAAGAGGGCTTTAGAAGAGATAGCATCAGTGATGTATTATGAGAAAGATTGACAGCCATTCCTAATTTTGAAGGTAGAAAGGGACCATGAACCAGAGACTGAAGGCAGTGTCTGGAATTAGAAAACTCAAGGAAACTTATCACCCACTGGGGTCTCTAAAAAGGATGAAACCTTAATTTTTGTCTAGTGAGAACTTTTTTTTTTCACATATAGGATAGTAAATGGGAGTTGTTTTAAGCCAGTGATTTTATAGTAATTGATTGCAGCATCAACAGGAGACTGATACAAATTGCTACAATATTTAATGGATATATTGAATGTTTTGATACAGGAAAATATGCAGATAATCTGTGATGTGATACTCACTCAAATTATGAATAGTAAGCGAAATTAGAATGCATGTAAGTGGAAAACAGGATGAAGATCACTTAGCTATGGTCCTCAACGGCAGTGGTGAAAAGGGTAATTATCAAAATATTGTAGTGCAACCTAACTGTTTTTATCACTAATAAATGATACGCACAGATAAACAAATAAATGAAAAGCTTTAGCTGTCCAGCCAGAACACAAATAGGAAGTCAGAAAATCTGTGTGAGGGCTCCCAAACGTTGCTGACTATCTTGAACATGTTAGATAGAAGTGAGGGCCAATCTGGGGTCTAAGGATGATGACGTCAGTGTCTGTTTTGCTATGAATCCCTAGTGCTCGCTAGCCAGCCCGTGTACTGAAATGGAGAGTTGTGGGTTCAGTAATTGACCCTGTCTCAAAAAACTAAGATGGAGAGGCTGTAATAGAGAGCTGATGTGAAATGGGAACATTTGGGCAGACACAGGCAAGGCTAAGGTCTTTGAACTTCAACAATGTCAATAATAGTCCAGGCATGGTGGTGCACACCTTTAATCCCAGCATTCGGGAGGCAGAGGCAGGTGAGTTCGAGGCCAGCCTGGTCTACAGAGTGAGTTCCAGGACAGGCTCCAAAGCTACACAGAGAAACCCTGTCTCAAAAAAATAGTAATAATAATAATAATAATAATAATAATAATAATAATAATAATACCAGATGGACTGAAGAGCAGGGCTTTGATGGTGGGTGAAGCAAGCCATACTTAAGAATTTCTCTTGCATGATCAGCTTCAGATATAGGACTATGTAGCTGTATTTCATTAATTTTTTCCTATCTTGTTTCTTTGTCACCTTATATAGAAGGTTGGGTTGGATGCAGCTCAGTGGTACAGCACATGCTTAGAACATACAAGACTGTGGATTTGAACCCTAGCACCACTACTGAGAGTAAAAAGATTTAAAAGTCACTGGTAGTGTCTAATGTTTTAGGTTCAGGTGGGTATATAGCTGAATCACGCCATCTTCAATGGGGTGGTAACTGGTAGGACTTCATAGGCCCTCACTCTTGGAGACACGTTTCTCCCTCTGACAGAAAGATGTCAGTGTCGGAGATGAAGTGTCTCCAGGCTGAGTGTGTCCCATTCTTCACTCTTCTCTCTGACCTGCATCAACCCAACCTCCTTGCCTGTGACATGTGCTTGCTGTGTCCAGCATGACCTGGTCATGGAAAATTGGCTGGGATGATAAGGGAGCAGAGAAAGAACAGACCTGTGTACAGAAAAGCTGAGAAATGATGGGTCCTGCTTTGTCGGCACAAACCATGAAACAATCTTGAACCCCAGCATGTTTATTGTGTAGAGCGTAGGGAGGAGGCATTACTGGTCTCTGGAGGAAATCTCTGTAGATGAAGTCTCAGGCTGTAAACATCCCAGAGGAGGAAGCTGTGGCCAATACTTTCTGTATACTCTGTCAGTATTTGCATGTGGCCCTGAAGAAGGCTTTTCCATTTCTCACGGGCCTGAAGCCCGTGTCAATCATAGGCATTCACTCGGGGCTTCCTCTGTTCTGCACATATCTGCTCAGGGCTTCCACAGCTCCCCACATCAGCTTGGGCCACACCAATGGATGCCACTGGCATGAGAGTTGAGAGTAAACTGGAAAAGAAAAAAGAGCCAGACATATATGTGCCTAGTTTCTCCTTATTGGGCTCCATCTAGCTGTGCCTACCACAGCTCCTGTTTTATGTTAGTGTGTGTGATATGCACATGTGTGTTCATGTGTGTGTGCATCTAGGTATGTGCTTATGTGTGTGGAGGCAAGAGGTAGATGTTGATGTCTCCCTCAGTTGCTCTTATTTTAATTTGAAAGATTTATCTTGTTAGGATTCCTGTGGGTGTGTGTGTGTATTGGGAGGGGTATGTATGGTACATGTGTGTGGGTGCCTGTAGAGGCCAGAAGAGGGCGATTCTGGGAACTGTCCTCTAGAAGATCAACAAACAAAAGCTCCTAACCACTAAGCCTTCTTTCCAGCCTTCCCACTTGTTTTTTGAGACTGGGTCTGTTACTGAATCCAGAGCTTGCTGACTCAGCTAAACTGGCTGGCCAGTAAGCCATGGAGATCACCCTGTCTCTGCCTCCTCAGAGCTGGGATTGCAGGCCCACGCTGCCTCACCCAGCTTTTCTATATGGAGGCAGGGCTGAACCTCAGGTCCTCATCCTTGTTCAGCAAGCTCTTTGTCAACTAAGCCATCTTCCCAGCTACCAAAGGCACGATTTTAGAGCCATGGCTACTGATCCCATCCCTTGTTGTTCAGCTCTCATTTGCAGCTTGCTGGGGTTTTTAGCCTTCATTCACCCTAGGATGCAACAGAACCTTTAAGCCATCTCACTTTTCTAAGTAGTTCCTTTATTAATTTCTCCTTCATCATGCCCCCTTTTCTTGCTAAAACACTGATTTGATGCTGTCATCATCATCATGACCACTATCATCATCATCATCATCATCATCATCATCATCATCATCACTATCATCATCGTCGTCATCATCACCATAGAAACTGACATTTATTGAACATTTTATTATATGGCAATTTCTTGCATCAATGGGCTTATTTTATCTCCACTGCAAACAGTGATGACTGTTACATCATTTAGCAAAGCAGAAAAAAATTAAAAATGTGAAACTGGCTCGCGACTTATCCATCCAGGTAGTAAGTGCCTGCAGCACACTGTAAATCCAGTCTGTGAGCTGAGTCTCAGAGGCAGAGAGCTAGGGTAGAAATACCAAAGGGTTCTGCGAGTGAAGCTGCTTGGTCTCACTGATCCTGGGGTTCTTCTGTGGGAACTACATCATTCCCGTCAGGGTTCATTCCAAGCAATGGAAAGAATAACCTCAACTGAATTACAGAAACACAGAGAAGTCTAAAGGCAGCAGCGACTAATGCGCACGTTCTTCCAGCCTTCCATGTTTTCAGGGCCAACAGTTTTCCATCCAAGGCCGATTGCTCAAGACTAAAGTTACCACAGGGAGTGTGTCCTGGCTGCCTTAGTGTCACCTGTCCATGCCTTTTACCAGTAGGACTAGACCCTGAGTCCACACTAACTGATGGGTGTAGCTAAAGTTTTTCTGTGTCCTGCCCGGTCCTCAGCTGCTCAGACCCAAGTAAACACACAGAGGCTTATATTAATTAAAACTGCTTGGCCATTAGCTCAGGCTAACTACTGACTAGCTCTTACATTTAAACTTAGCCCATTTCTGTTCATCTATATGTCGCCATGTGTTCTATGACTTTACCTGTGTGCTACATGCTGCTCCCTGGATGGTGGACTGGCATCTACTGACTCAGCCTTCCTGTTCCCAGAATTCTCCTTGTCTGTTTATTCCACCTATACTTCCTGGCTAATGGCCAATCAGCCTTTTATTTATCAACCAATCAGAGCAACATATTCACAGCATACAGAACATCCCACAGTAGGTGGGGAGTTGAGATTCCTAGAAAATTCAGTTTGGTTTTACCTGGAAAAGGGGAGAAGTTATAAAGACAACACATGACACAGACAGACAGACAGACAGACAGACAGACAGACAGACACACACACACACACACACACACACACACACACACACACACACACACATTTTCAGGCTTACTGCAAAAGGCAAAGGACAGAATCTAGGCAAAGTGCTTAGAGTTCAAAGCATTTTCTTCCCTCCTGCCAGGGAATTAGAGGAACAGGACCCTGACTGCCCTGGGAGGAACCCTGGTGGTAGGAACTGACCCTCCATTCACTGTGTCTATCATCCATCTCTGACAATCTCTCCCAGAGTCATTTGATGTCTAGCTCTTGTTCTGTGAGTGAGAGCTGCCAGCCCACCCTACCATGCCTGTTGGGTTTTTTTTGTTTTGTTTTTGTTTTTTGTTTTTTTTTTACACTTAGTTCCTCATAAGTATAACTAAAAGGAGCATCCTTATTCTCTCTTAAAATACACACCAGTTTAAATCAAAATTTATGAAATTGTCCTGTGGAGTGTATAGTGTATCTATGACAGACATAACAATATAAAAAGCAACTAGGGATGGTGGTACCAGACCTACAGTACTGATGATTTCTACATTGGATGTGCAGTTGTAAGCTCTATAATTAAGTAGTTTATGTAAAGTGGTTATTATTAATTAGCACCATGCTCAAATCAATTAAGTCAACTGGCCAGTCTGAAAACTAGTTACACTGTAATCTCTAAAGAGACTTAATATATAAGACAAAGAACTGGAACTAATGCCAGCAGAAAACTAAAATAGATAACTACATGACACAGGTTATATAACCCAGGCAAGTCTGGAACTTACTATGTAGCCCAGGATTCCATGCCTGTTTTATAGCGCTCTCTCCAGTTGTCTACAGGGTGAGCCCTGAGCGACCTCCTGTCTGTACATCTCTTTAGTGTATAACTCACCTTTCAGTACCCATCTTGGTTTTGAAATGTTTCAAACATACAAAAAAATTGAAATAATTGTAGTAAACATCCATGAACATACCGCTTAAATTCTACAATTGATATTTTAGTTCATTTGTTTAATTGGCTACCCACCTGTCATCCACCCATCCATCCATCCATCCATCCATCCATCCAAGCCTCCATTTGACAACACTGTGTCTTGATGGAGTTATGAAGCTTTTCGTTTTTTGCCTTTTCTCTTTTGTACAATACTGATCTCAAATGTTTATATCAACATTGGAAGACAACTGCCTGACACGGACATCTGCAACTCCTTGGGGCTGGACAATGTTTTCTTGGTTAATATTTTGACTAGAAAAAGGTTTTAAAGCATTTGGTTTTTTTCCATAAAAAACAATAGTCTGTCCTTTCTGGTGGCTTTCTTGACTCCTATTATTTCTAACTACATCTCTATAATAGATTTTTTTTTAAAGAAAATTGCCTTAAAATGACAAGGAAGAGTTCTTAGAAAAAAATAACTGGCTGAAGTGATCCCAAACCAGATTATCTGGATGGAGCCTTTCTTAGATGATGGTAGCGGTGGTGGTGGTGGTGGTGGTGGTGGTGGTGGTGGTAGTGGTGGTGATGTTGATGACGATGATGGTCATGGTGATTGATGGTGGTGATGTTGATGATGATGGTGCTAAGTTTTGAACAATCTTGAAAATTTGTTCCACAATTATCAAAATTTGTCATCTAATTATCAAATATTGGAGCCATGCAAGATCCTAAGAAGGAAATTTCCAGTCATGAAAACCAGGTACGCATCTCAACTTGCAAGGACAGTTCTTTTACTGAGATATGTTGCAATTCATGCTACATTATATTCTTATGTGACTGGGTTTCATTATGAGGTCCGTGGTTTTGATTCAAGTCCCTTAACTCAAGACTTCAGCATTTGGTTTCCAACTGATTTATTTGTTGAAATAAAGTTTTGAGCCAGTGCTGGTCAAATTTTAGTACGCTAAATAAAAAATAAAAATAAATAAATAAAACCAAAACCAAACAAACAAACAAAAAACAATGGGAGAACTCCATCACAGACATTCCTGAAGTACACATACAGGTCATCCTAAACTATAAAGCACCTATTCTCGGTGCCATGTGTCGGTGTTCTGGCATGAACCTTATTACCTATGCTTCATCTCCATGGATGAGTGAGAACAGAAGCGTGGAAGTTGGAGTGCCCCAGGGAAGGTGCGGGGAGGAGGGGGAGCTGAGCAAGTGGCTAGGGAAGACTTGTTGGGAAGACTTGTTAAGGAGTTGAGGACAACCCAGCCAGAGGGGGTGAAAGGGTCTGCATGGCAGGGTACTCAAACCAAAACAGAGTTCCAGGACATGACCAAAAAAAAACAAAGGGGTGGGGGAAGATGGAAAGAAGGCGGAGTTCTGGAGAAAGACTTGAAGATTCTCTGCATAAACAAGAAGAGGTGTCTGGGAGCTCAGCTGGGAATTCAGATTAGCTCAGCATGATGTGGAAAGACTGGTGTTGGGTCATAGAGTATGATCAAATGGGGTTCGGACTAACAGCAATTGGTCTGTTAGACTCTAGCACTGATTAAAAACAAAACAAAACAAAAACCCTCCCCCTTACTCTTTCTCAATACTATCCCGAATTATTCTTCATGTAGTCATCATTGCCTAATGCCTCATGCTGGACATATCAGTAGAAAATGAGCTTCGCATGGCTCCAGACAGGGCTCTGGCTTCTTTAGGCCAATTAGTAAACCTGCTGCCTAGCATGCCATAGACTCAGTGATGGCTCCATGACCTGTACTGAAATGCTCAGAAAAGAAAAACAATCTCTCCTGCATGATGTATTCTATAGGGGAAACCTAGAATTGCTAGAATCATGGTGACTCTGTGAGGAAAGCCAGCCTAAGGATGAAGCATGCCCTTCGAAGGCAGAAAACTCAAATCATTTAAAATTCCACAGAACCCCTGGGGCAGCCTCTGTTCAAGCTGCAAAGATTCCTGAACTTAACAAATGTATCTTTATCATTAATTATTTTGAGACTATGGTTCATGTAGCCTGGGCTTGCCTTAAACTTACAATGTAGCCAAGGAGAGCCTTCAACTCCTAAATCTCTTGCCTCTACCTTCCAAGTTCAGGGACTGCAGTCATGTGTGTGTGGATGTGGGATGGTTCTTTATGGACCAAGCTCGTTGATGTTTAAGTCTGCTGTTTTCTTTTGGAGACAGCCCTGCACATTGTTCATCAAGAGTGCGTACAACCTTGAGGTGTGTGTGGTGCTGGAAGACAGAGCCGGTGAATACGGAGCACAGTAGTGGGAGCAGCTCACCCTGGGAAGGAGAGGAAGAGATGAGCAGGACAATCCAAGAAAGGGAGCAGCTTTCTTAAGGCCTTCTGCACTGAGTTGAGATTCTTAAGAGCTAGGAGACCTGGGTATAAACATCAGAGAGGCCAGAGATGAGCCACAAAGTATATCCCTGGTGACTCTGGGACTTGGCCCAGGAGAAAATGGTAAGACCTCTCAGGGTAGTGATTTATCAACAGCCTGCTGCTGTAAGTGCAGAGTACCCAGAGAGGTAAATAAGAGACCCGCTGACCTCCTGGGCTTACACCATTCTACAGATTACTTGAACAGAAAGATGTCCAATATTGACACCCAAGGACTGAAGAGTCATGGTTCTGATGCTGCAGAAGCTTAGAGAATGGCTATGGGATTGGAAGTTGGGTAGGGAGGAGGAGATCAGTGGGTTTGGGCTGGGTTTTGTGGAGAAAGTATGGCTAAGTGATTGTGTAGGTAAGTGTGTAAGAACAAGTCATGGGTTGAAGGATAAACAGATGTGGCCTCCTGCTGATTCTGGGCTATCCACAGACCCCCTACATGCTCACAAATTTCCCCCTTATCTTTACATCCTAAACATGAAAGCAAAATGTTTTGCTCGAGTAAAAAGACAAATTACTAAGGAGGTGTACTCTACAATTTCTGAAACAGAATAGGCCTGCCGTCACACTAACTCTCTATTACGCCTGTGTGTGCCTTGTTCTCTCAATACAGACCATATTTTGTTAGAAAGGAAAATTCAGGCTGTAATCAGGACTAAATTCAGCAGCGGTCTTCAGGAACTTACAAACAGCAGCCACACCATCTTCTGAGATCTGAGTTCACTTCAGGCATAAGACAAGGACATTTCCTGGATGTCTTCTCAGGAAAAGACTGCAAGTCAGAAAGAAATCAATTAAAGAATTAGTCACAAGTGCCAGAACAAAGCTGTCCACATGCCAGTCTTTGTCTTCATCTGCCGTATTTCCCATGATGCACCTCAGCATTACCCTGTGAGCAAAAGGAAGAGGATGATAATTAGAAAGGATGGCTGCCTCTTGTTTGAGTCACAGATCCCAGAGCCCTTTCCTGGAGCTACAGCAAGGCTTGCATTGTGACAATGAGCAACATCTCTTGAGGAAGGCAATGACTGATGTCATCTGGTGGGGATAGGGCCCCATGCAAGATGAGGTCAACATCAATTCAGTTGCCTTTTATGACAACATTCTTCCTCTGACTTTCAAGGTCTGAAAATCATGTCACACTCTTGCCCTTTTTATTTCTCCTTCACCCACAGACCGATGCCTGAAGAATGGTACCTCCAGTGACCCCAGGCACAGTGTGGACAGCTCCTTTTGTCCTGACCTGTTAGCATGTCCCTCATTTCTACTCCATTAGCATTTCTTCACTCAGTCCCCTCACTCACCCCCACTGTTGCCTCTGGTAATAGATGGTTATCACTGCCCAATGGGGACAGTCTCATAGCTTCCTAACGGGCCTCCTAACTGCCACCTGGGATCCTCCACAATGATCAGAAGAAGTTAGCTTTCAAAAACACAACTTTGCTTGCAGTACCCACCCATTCTTCATGTCTGCTGGTGTGGGGCTCAACAGTTCAACTGGCATAGACTAGTCTTCATGATCTAGTCCTTGCTGAGTCCAGGAGTCTTACTCTTTCTACATCTTCTGTTTCTTACATCTCATTGTCTAGCCTTGTCACATTGTTTCCATAGTCTCAACACACACTCTACTCCTTCCCACTTCCATGTTTCAGTTCAGACTGCTCCTCCTGCATGGGGATGTACTCCTTAGTGAATGCGTCTACCTGGTCAACAGACATCATCTTTGGAGGCTCATCTCAAGAGTCACTGAGGAGGTCTTTCATGTCTGCTGTCAGTAGGACCTATTTCTAACCCATTTCTCTTCTCAAGCCCGTGAAGTCTTGTGGTATTATATATTTCTATCATGCTTTCTGGCATCCATGCTCACCCTTGTTTTGCATTAATGCTGGCATTGCTAACCTTCAAAAGAGCCTCTAGAGAGGGGCTGCGGGACTGGAGGAGCTAGAAAGGCCTCATGCCATGATGTGCCTGGAGTGAACACAGGTCTCAGAAGATGACGTCACTGCTATTTTAATAGGATCCAAACAATCAGCTTGTGGCCGGTGCCCTGTTCCCGCCAGCATCCTAGCAGCCATTCCCCACCGTCTTTCACTAGCAGCTTAATCTAACTGCAGTTTCTCCAATTCCGACAGATGCAGCCTCTTTCTATGTCCCAGAGAAACACCAGCATGAGGCAGCTGCCTCCCACAGTTCTTGCCTATATGACAGCAAGTTTTACACTTTCAGTCACTCCGCTGAAAGCTGTATCAAGTCAACAGTTCTTTGTGTTCTAATCTCTCCATTAAAATAGCTGTATTTACATCTCCTGACCGAGTTCTGCATGAATCACTGACTGAGCCAGCTAACGGGGGTTCCTTTAGTGTGATGGTGTCAGGTTTAGATTTTCCCACCAGTGAGGGGGCTGGCTGAGGGAGATGACTCAGGTGGTATAATACCTGCTATGCAAGCATAAGGACCCGAGTTCAGTAACCAGCACCCATGTAGCAAGCCAGGTGTGGCTGCACACGTATGTAACCCTAAGATAGGTGGATCCCTGGAGCTTCCGGGAGGCCTCGGGTCTCAGTGCAAGACCTTGTCTCCAAAGCAAAATAAAACATCCACAACAAAAGGAAATCAACATGAGTGGCTTCTCAGGAGCAATATCTGAGGTTAGCCTCTGACCTCCACAAGGTGGTGTAGACACATGCATACACATCCATACTGTACATGCACAAACACGTACACAAACCCACAACAAGAAAAAACGCATTTAAAAGAGGAAGAATCAATGAATCAAAAACAAAATCATTAATGAACATGGCCGTTACATAGAAGCTTACCACAGATTTGCAGTGTCTTGGCAGGGACCATCATTCAGGACACCTTACTCTCCAGGTTCTTAAAAATTAATTATCTATCTATCTATCTATCTATCTATCTATCTATCTATCTATCTACTTGTGTATGAGGGAGGCACACGAGTACCATGGTTTATGTGTGGAGGTAGAGAGGGACAACTTGTGGTCATCGGTTCCACCGTGTGGATCCTGGGGTTTGAACTCGGGTCAGGCTTAGTGGCAAGTGTCTTATTGGCTGAACTACATTGCCACCTACTCTCTCTCGGTCTTGACTTCGTGTTTTCTTTAGAGAACTCCAGTTTACTTCTCTGAGTCATTTTTTAAAGGGTCTTGACCAAAACCTCTGTGTCTAATCCTACTCCAGACCAACGCACGCTTTCTTCTCACTCCGGTCTTGTGACTGGGTTCTATCCCACGCAGCTGTTCTTAGTCTCTAGTAGATGGTCATTTGTGTGTTTTCTGCTCTTTCCTCTTTGAGATGGAGAATAGGGATCTTTAATCTGTTTCTAGGGATCCCTCACAGTTCTTCAGATGGTATTTTGAAGTGCATGACTGGGTAGTGAGAAACCCCTTTGGTCCGAGTTAGTACTCCTATCACAGTACTTGTTAAGTGGTGTTGATTGACACATGGGTACTGACAGTGACCCCCAATCCTCATGGATGGGTCTGATATTTTTTCCTATTTCTACTTGTGTCTAGATCTTTTAAGTACCATCCTTGTAGTTTCTATTAATGGTGACAGAGGCCATCCTAGCAGGAAGAGCCCAGTTTGGAGTCAGGTTGGGTTCAGACTCCATCACCCACACTCTGGATGCCCTTCAACAAGTTACTTAACTTCTCAAAGTCTCCATACCTTTGCTATACATTGGAATTGTCAAAATAATAATGGGTATCCATCAAATGTTACATGGTAGATACATATGGTCTTAGAATTGCATATGTATTAACTAGTCAAATCTTCACAAAACCCTGGAAGGAATTTACTATTATTACCCTCATTTTATATATAAGATGAGCAATCTCAAAGCTAAACACGGCAGCACAGGCCTGTCATCCCAGCACGTGGGAGATGAAGACAGGAGGACCATGAAGTCGAGATCATTCTCAAATCCATAGTGAGTTTAAGACCTTTAAGGCCAGCCTGGGCTACATGAGACCGAGATCCCATTTCAAAATAATTAATAAATAAATAAATAGCAGAAGGATGAGGATGAGATGTACCATCTCAGAGAGGCTAAGTCATCTGCCTGACATCACCCAACTAGAAAATCTCAAGGCTGGCATGTAGATACAGGCAGTCTGGCTCCACGGTCCAGCTAGCTAGCTGTTGCTCCTATACCTCATTCCATGTTCAGAGCTACTCTATGTTGAGTTCTGCTGAGGCCTGAACTTGTGACTTCCAAGTGGCTGCTTTCTTGCTCTGTTCTCCTGTGTCAGGGAGACAGGGTCAGAGCAAGCTTTCCAATATGTCTTCTTATCAAGGCACTGTGGTGATATTGTGTTCCCCAAAATATTGTGCACCCTGATAAACTTATCTGGGGTCAGAGAACAGAACAGTCACTAGATATAGAGGCCAGAAAATGGTGGAACACACGCCTTTAATCCTAGCATTCCAGAGGCAGATCCGTCTGGATCTCCGTGAGTTCAAAGCCACACTGGAAACAGCCAGGCATGGTAAAAAGAGCCTTTAATCCCAGGAAGTGATGGCAGGAAGCAGAAAGGTATTTAAAGTGTGAGGACCAGGAACTAGCCTGGTTAAGCTTTTAGGTTTAACCAGCTGAGATTCATTCTGGATAAGGACTCAGAGGCTTCCAGTCTGAGGAAACAGGATCAGCTGAGGAATTGGCAAGGTGAGGTAGCTGTGGCTTGTTCTGCTTCTCTGATCTTCCAGCATTCATCCTAATACCTGGCTCCAGGTTTGTTTTTATTAATAAGAACTTTTAAGATTCGCACTACAAGGCACTAATCTTAACTCAAGGACCTCACCCCTATGATCACATCCAAGCCTGGTCTCCTCCCAGAGGTCTCTTCTCCAAAAGTTGTCCCAATATGGCTTCCATTACATGAACTGGGAGTGGGGGCTCAGGAGATCACAATTCAGTCTACAAACACAATTGCCTGGACTGTTGTTCAATGAGTTGGTAGGGGCTGAGGGTGTGGCTGTACCAGAGCTGTGGCAGCAACCCTAGTGGCCACTCTGGCAGCCTGCAAGAGAATTCAAAGAGAGCTTGAAATCAGGAGCTGAGGTTAAAATTAGGTTTACCATTGAAGTGACCTGGTTGGTATGGGCTGCTATTTTAGATCTGGACAATTTGGCGAGAACCTCTGCTTCTAATAGTGGCAGGATGTTTTCCTGCCATCTTTAACGGTCCACTTGATGAAAGGTATTTGGTTCTGTCATGGTTATCCCATGTTCTGTTGCTAAGGAAAAGGTGACATAACCAGATAAAAAGGTGGAAGGTGAAGACTGAACCATGCAAAAGAGGCTTCTGGGAGAAGTCACTGACATATCCCTTTACCCTGCTTGATTTTCTTTCCAGTATTAGACTACCCTCTGACACCATACAACCTACTTATTTCTATGTTGTCTGTCCTCCTACAAAGAACAGCTGTGTGGAGACCAGAACTCTGGCTCCCTGCCATGTCATTTCCTCCTGAAACAGTTTCCTTTGCACAGCAGGTCCCCAGTCCTCACTTTCTGGATGAACAAAGGGCAATAGATTTGATATTACTTTTCCAGAAGAGGTAGGCTGAGTCTTCACTAATTATTGTGTATACTCACTTATCCTAAAATTTCGATGACACAATCTTAAAAATGTAATCAAGAGAAAATGACCAGTCAGTGTGGAATAAGAGCCACACTCCCATTAGGTGTGAGAAGAAGGGCTGTTTAAGCCCTGACAGGCAGGCTGGAACTCTCCTAGCAAACATGTGAGGTCAGACCTGAACAAAGGAGCAGGGGGAGTATTGGCGTTAGCACCTTGAGTGAGAGCCGACGTTCAAATTTCTTTCAGAATTTAGTACCAGCAAGCTAAGACTTAAATAGCCCCATCCTATACTTTGTTCCTTTGATTTTCTGGAAGCTTAGACCCAAAGTTAATACACAGACATAGTGAGTGTGCCATAGTTACCTTTCTATTGCTGTGTCAAAACATCATTACCAAGGCAACTTGCAAAGGGAAATGTTTAATTGGGCTGTGGTTTCAGAGGGTTAGAGTCCGTGATAGCTGAGCAAAGGCATGGCACCTTGCTCACACCTTGGTCTATAAACAGGAGACAGACAGAGAACACATTGGAAATGGTGGGAGTCCTTTGAAATCCCAAAGCTCACCCCTAGCGACAAGGCCATACCTCCCAGTCCTTCCCAAACAGTTCCACCACCGGGGCCAAGTATTCTAATGTATGGGTCAATGGAGGTCATTCTCATGCAAACAGTCACAAGGGGTGTGGGCTGTGCTGGTAGAACAGGAATGTATTTTCTTGTTCTCTTGCATGTGCTCTCTAGCTTTCTATCCCTTCCTTCTTTTTAATTTTGCAGTACTGGGGATCGAACCCAGAGTTTCATGCATGCTGGTGTTGTCATTGTTCTGCCACTGATCTATATCCCCAACTACTTCTATATGTATTTTAAACATCTATGTTTTTTAATAAGTTCATTACATTACTTGTTACCATCCACATTAAATTTAGAAAGTAGCATACACAGTCATAGCTTAAACAGCCAAGCAAAGCCTGGAAGGATCCCTCCACTTCCAAATCACTTGTCCAGCATGCAGTTCTTCCCCATGACCGCCTCCAATCCTGTCCCTTGCCCTAGGTCTGCAGGAGTGGCCCCAATCAGCACGTTCACTTCATTCTAGATCTTTTGCTATGCCGCATGCACTAGTCACATACCAAACAGATTTGGTCTTGTGTTCTATTCAGTCACCTCTGGGTTGCCCATCCTCTAGCCCAGCGCAGTTCACTAGGATGTGCAGACACCTCAGCATCCTTCTTGTTGGGGACCAAAAGTTGGATGACTGCGCTGTGACCTTTCTTGCCTGGATGATCTGACGTGACTGTATCCTTGACAACTGTTACTAAGTTACAAAAAACAATAACTCCCGGAAAAACTACAGAATGTACCTTTAGATTAATGTACTTTTAGATTAACTTCCTTGAGTATGTTTGGTTGGTCAGTTGCACAAGCATTGGACCAAAGAGACCTCTCTGACTTTATTCTTCAAAGAGACTTTTTCCCTGACTCTTTTCTTCAAAGAGACCTCACCTGGATCCCATTATTCAAACTTTCATCTCCCCTTTTTCCCCTATTCATTTCTCCCATCTACCAACATATATAAACCCACTTCCCCTTGCAATAAACGAGACCTTGACGCAACTCAGACTGACTTTGTTTTTCTTTACACGCAGGGTCTCTTTTCTCTCTCGCCCCCATTGGTTTTTAGGAGGTGCCTCCTCGAGTCCCACAAAATAACCTGGCCTGCTGGACGGGTCACCTTCTGGCTGTGTCCTTCTCCATATGTATGCCAGGATGAGACTAAAGTGTCTGAGTTCCACAGCCTTTCATATTTTTCACACATCATTGGGGTTTTCCCCCTATTTTTCCTTTCATCCATCTTGCAAACTCTTTATCCTTCTAATATCTTCAATTGAGTCAGCGTTGAGTCTGTTGATACATCACCTAAATTGTCTTCAGCATGCCTTGCACTGTGTCCTGGGCACAGGGTACTGAGCTGAGCTTTCTATGAACTCATTTGACTACCGGAATGCGTCACTTCTCCCAATAACTTTCCTTAAGCTCCAATCTATTCCCTCTCTTTTTGCTCCAGTCCACATCTTTGAGCAGGGTTTTGGGTTGCTTAGGTGTAAGGCTTATTTAGTCTGCTTGATTCTGGGCTCAAGGAGAAAAGGAGATTTTTTTTTTCCATTCATCTCTATCTTTGGGTCTAAAGGTAGTCAAAAGTGGATGTTGGAAAAATGCATATATACTTAGCTGAGTAAATCAAGCACACGAGAAACCAAAAGAGAAACCAGAAAGGGGCCTCCTGTATAGTGTGTACTCACTGAATGTCTGTTTAATGGCAGGAAAGATGGGATGTGGAGACACTCAACAGCTCATCGCAAAGGGAAATGGAATAGATGGGGTGGTGCATGAGCGACAGGGCACACATGTGAGCATCACGTGTTTAGGATGAAGATGGAGTGACTCAGCTTTTGACTGTAAGCATTTCATTTGGCCCAAGAAATGTTTCTTGAACATGGACTATAAATATGAAAGCTGAACATGTGGTGGAGCTTATTAAGGCACACAGATTGACTATTTGCAAAGCAACACTGCATTGGAAATGTGGACTCTGCGACCCAATGAATTCTAGCTTCTCCCACTATAAGATCCTCCACTTACATGATGGATAATTGGGACTTTACTGCACCTTGGCCCCAACTAGAGAGCTTACACTAGCAAATAAAAACCACCGTACCATGAATAAATGATCACTTTTTGAGTTGTTAAGCAGTGGGAATGCATTGCAAATAATAATTCCCAAGCATTACAGGCTACTGTCAATTTTCTTGACTATCCTCCAGAACTTGGTGGTAAGTCCCTGTTGCTGAAGACACCACATACTTGGATCATAGGACATGGATACATTAATCTGATACTCACTCTGAAAACTCATCCCTGCTGGCCAGCTTCCATGGGGCTGGGAAGTACTATCACATCACTGTAGGAAAAAAGTAATCCTTAGTGTCATTCACCTGTGAATCATGCAAACTGTGACAGGGACCGGCCTGACAAGAGGTGCCCACTGGCGCAATTGTGGCAAGAATGTTTTGATAATAACCAACCCCTTTCTGGATTTAAGGCTGGCTTGGTGATCTATAAGCCATACCTAGCATCATTATCAAGGTCAAGAACCTATGGCTAGACAGATCGTAAGTCCTAGGCAAGAACCCGATGCTATTACTTTGCTAAATGGACATAGTATTAAAATGACTCCTGATGACTTATCGCTACACTCATAGATCAGTGCATCACTCAACATTCATCAGAGAAGCTTCTCCTTGCAGTAGATGGAAATTAACTTAGGGAACCAGGACTGGTCAACACGCAGAGAGTAAGACACTGTGGCATTCTCAGCCTTACATGGAATATCTATACACCATTCCTTCTTCCCAAGGCTCGGGGGTCATTGTGAAAGAAGGGGACAGAAGGACTGTACGATCCAGAAGTCATAGATAACATCAAGGAAGCAGTGTTTTCCTGGACACAGCAATTGAATATATGTTGAACCTATAGCAATTGTGACAACAGGAATCAAAACATACTCAAGCCCAGGCCACACAAAGTCCCAGTGTGGAGGGAGGGAAGGTGGGCATAAAACCCACTAATTGGGGGGCTGTTCACCTAATAGCTGCCAGGGGAGAGAGAGTGTGTCTGTTTTCTTTAATGATGTGACACTAGGTTGACCGCACTCCGGGTCGTGCCCCACTCCCAAGACTAGTTGGATGATACAAATGGTCTCAATAGGGAGTGAAAAAAGAGAGAGAAGAAAACTGAAAGTTGGGTGGGTGGGGAGGGGAGGGTGGAGAGGATACAGAGGGTGGATATGGAAGGACTTTGAGGGAGAGTGAATATAATCAAAATACTTGCATGAAATACTCAAAATGTTATATAAAATCAGAAAAAGTACCCTATTCACATAATTGTTTGTGATTTTGAAATGAGACCATTCTTCTAGGGTAAGGCATACATACAAGAGCAGTAGAAATGAATAAATTAGTTCTTGAAACTGGGTTGGATAAGTGGCTTAGCAGTTAACAGTGCACAGTGTGGCAGAGTTCAGCTCCTAGCTCCTACAGTGAGTGGCTCATAACCGCCCATAACTCCAGCTCCAAGAGCTCTGACCACCTTCTGGCCCCTGAGGGAATCTGCACTCATGGTTTCTCTCTCTCTCTCTCTCTCTCTCTCTCTCTCTCTCTCTCTCTCTCTCTCTCTCTCTCTCTCTCTCATCTCATCTCATCTCAGAACCATTCTTTGGATTGGTCTTCAAATCACAACGATGATCTTTATTGATCCTTAAAGTAAGGCTGAAAATGGTCACCAAGCCGTGAGACACTAATGCTGACTCACATGTGATGATCAGTTGGGGAGGTTTTGACTTACTCTGCAATGGCAGTATCTTTCTATGATCCAATTTCTCCCATATGGTACAGTTTGCTAAAGGACATTCAGAAGCAAAATCCTTTGAATTCCTGTCCACTCTGACCTCTTTCTTCTCTGATCACTTGCTCGTTTGTGCTGGTTCTCAGATGCTTACTCCCAAGGAAGAGCAAGAGGCTCAGCCCCCAGTGCGTGGAGGCTGACTGTAGCCCATCTGGCAATTAACCTGCCATTGCCTTGAACTGGTTCATAAACCTTGCATTGGTTTGAGCGTTTCTCGAGGCAAATGCTTTTCATCTGGAGAAAGTACAATCAGGCCACATGAAGGAGATGAGAAAAACAGCTCCATCCTGAGTTGCAGGACACTGATTTCAGGAGATACAGTTGGGGACCTGATGAGGAGGAAGCAGGTGGGGGGGTCTTCCTGATATATAGGCAGTGCAAGGAAGACAGACTGTCTCTATTCCAGATGTGAAGAAAAGGAGCTGCTGAGGGACTCTGGAGAAAGAAGGCAGGTCCCTGACCTAGTCAGAGACACACCTTGTCTCTGTTGTGAAAAAATCAACAATGGGCTCTGGAGCTTTGAGGAGTCAAAAATGAGCTCTCTTAACAGAGCCTCAAGAAGAGATGGAATTTCTGAAAGACTGGGAGCTGCTTGTCCAGTGATGTTGGGTTTCTCCCTCTTTTCTAGATTGTACATTCTCCGGGGCAGGGATGATAGCTACTTCTCCTACCACCCCCACCCTGCCAAGGTCTATCTCAGAGGTAAGAACACTCCAGGCATTTAGCAAAGGCCTACCAGACTATGGGTGGACTCATCCCAGTGCCGGCGGCTGGCAGACATAATGACAGATGTGAGGCAGAGAACCTGTGTAATGATGGTAATTACGGCTACGGTGCCTGGGTCTCTGGTGATTTTATATAACCTAAATTCAGCCTGAGACTTACACCTGACAAGGCTGGATGGAGAAGTCAAGCACACAGTTGCCCCCGTTCATACCTGCATAGTGTGCTTTGCTGCAGTGTGTCCACTCTCACAGAGAGGATGTGAATTGTCACGCTTATTTCAGTGAGGGCCCAGAGGTTCGTAAAAATAAAAGAATTCATCCAAGGCCGCACAGCCAGTAAGCGGTAGACAGCAATTCAGTCTTTGGACTTTTGTCCCTGACCTGGGTTGTTTCCTCGTCTGAACTGTGGCGGGAAGCCATGTCTGCAGAGGAGACAAGGGGGTGGTGGAGTGGTAGGGAGTAAGGACCGTGACATGTCCCCTCCCTCAGCAGCATTTCTAGACGCTGACCCACGAGGTGCTCATGTCCTCGCCCTCCGCGAAGAGTGCACCTTAGGTCCCGTTTGGTCTCACCCAAGTTTCTGTGGGGAGTAAGGACCCCAGCTGCTTCCCAGAAGAAGCATAAGGCATTATTCATCCTCCCCCTGGAAATGATCTCTGTGGAGCCCTGCAGAACCACCATTGAGTCTCCAGCACTGGGGACTCTTGTCACCTCTAGGGCTGCAGAATGGAGGACGAGGATGTCAGTACAGGTTCAGGATGCATGATTAGGGACCCAGCAAGGGGCTGCTCCTGTGAGGACCAGGAGGGTATGACCAGGGCTGGGAAGATGGTCTTATTCCGGGTTTTGAGGCCAGCCTGAATCTCTGTTTAGCTGCTCTTTCCTCCTGGGTGGTTGCTTCAGTTGAGTGGCCCAGGCTCAGAAAGACTACATATGCTGCCCCCGATTCCCCTGTGACAGTGCCTCACAGCTCCAATGACAGACAGAATTGAGGGCTGTCTCTCCAGAGGGAGAAAGGCAGATGACAAGTGAGCCTTTTGTCTTCCACGTGCCATCTAGACGGTGACATGTCCCAGTGGACAATTCAGTAGCAGTGGAGTGACATGATATGTCAGGAAAGATGAGGTATTCCCTCTTCCTTTCAAAGACGGGGCTTCTGTGAGCCAGCCAGCTAGCAGGAGGCTCACTTGGTCTTCTGGGTAGACACAAAAGGTGTAGGTGCCCTGAAGCTTACCCTGGAGTACAGCCTTCTCAGCCAGCTAATCCACAAAGAAAGGTTCACCTAAGCTGGGGACGTGGATGGTCTGTGGCTTTGATAGTGCCGGAGGAAGGGAGGTTTATCTGCTTCTAAATGGTAAAGCCGAGCCCAGTCTCAGACGGCGGGATGAGACTGCCACACGCAGAGAATAACATTGTCCATTCTTTCTCTACTGGCTCACACTGCCTTACATTTAGAGGGTGTCTAAGAGGACACCATCAATACCCTCTGAATCATGACTTGGAGGGGATGATTCTGCACTGTATGTGTCGCTAATCTGTAACAAGTGACATGACTGGGGACATCAGTGTACAGCACCAACTGGGTGTCAGAGGTTGAACTGCCTTTGCTGGGGTTTGCACAGGGTCACAGGCCCCGCCCATGGTGCTGGTGAGCCCTGAAGGCAGAGCATCAGCTTTGGGTGAGTCATGTCACAGCTGCCCGGTTTGGGGAGTAGAAACAAGACATCAAGATGCCTTCAATCCCTAGTTCTACCTTTGTTCAAGACACCGTTTCCCCACTGAGCTCAAATGAAGAAATGTTTTCCACGTCCAAGGATATTTGTGCAATCCAGCCTCTGCTGAGTGTGCATTGTGCACTGTGGATACTTCTTCCTCAACACTAGAATTCACTTGATACACACTTAAAGGAGCTCACTGAGGAGAGCAGAAAAGAAATAGAAGAGACTCTTAGTATAGGGTGATACACATTCCCAGGGTGCCATGGTAATGGGGTCTCAGTACAGGCACGTGTCTTCCCGCTTCCTCCCTCTCTTTCCTAGAGAATTGATTACAGTTCCCTTGCTCACTCGTTCTTGCCCGAGCTAGTGCGTGCGTGCGTGCGTGCGTGCGTGCGTGCGTGCGTGTGTGTGTGTGTGTGTGTGTGTGTGTGTGTGTGTGTGTATTGGTTCACAATTTCAGAGAGTTCAGTCTACTATGGCAGAGAAGGCATGAGGCTAGAGAGGGTCAGCCAGGTGGAGTAAAGCCAGGCTGTGACCCTCACAGGCCAATCCCTGGTGACCGGTCTCCATCAGCGATGCCTCCTGCCCCACAAAGTTTTCATAAGCTCTCAAGCAGGGCCACTAGCTTATGATCCAGTGTTTAAACAGGCAAATGTCTAAGGGGACATTCCACAGTCAAGTCATAACACAGTTATTATTGCAAAGGGAAATTTCCCACAATGATGTGGAAATGAGAAAAGCACTATTTTTTTAAAAAAAAAAACTTTTATTTCTTAACCATCTACAGAAAAAGAGACAGTGGGTCAGGGTGTGAGGCTGGGGACTTGAGCTCAGGAGTTAGGAAGCAGGATGGACAGGTAGATGGCAAGTGACAGGAAACCGGAAGGGTCACCGACAGTCTGTAGGAGAAGGGCTCTTGGTGAGATTATCCCCCCAACCGCTGGATATATTCATCGGATGACTGGCAATCTCCAGCACTAATTAGGGTGTCCTCTAATGCCCCGAGTAGCCTCAAAGAGCAGCTCTCCACTTCCCAGCTCTTAGAGGTCCTGAGTACTGCGGGCCTGCGGCAGCCATCACCCTAACATGGTGCTTTTCAAACCGTGAGTAATGCCTCCCCCATGCCCCACCCCTGACAGTGAAAGTGTTTGGAGAGGATGCTTTTGGTTTTAGGAGGGGAGAGTGCAGGTCACAAATACTGTTCCTCATGGTGACAGACTTACCCAGGGAGGAGTTATCTGGCCCCAGATGTCGACAATGCCAAGTGTGAGAAATGACGCTTTAATAGGATTCCTTCAGTCTGCAAGCCCCACACCCATCCGCTCCAAGCAGCACTCTGTCACTGTCTCAGCTAGTCCCTAATTCAGTTTAGCTGAGTGCCTGTCTGGTGCAGGACTCGGGAAGAGGTGTGCCAGACTCAGGTCGCTGGGCGTACGGTGTTTTGATGTTGCCTTGGAAAGGTCTGCAAAGTAAAACAACAGAAACAGTTCTGATTTATTTTTATAGACATAAGGATGAGAATTTTAAAAGGACAAATTAACAGCTCCTGAGCTTCAGGGGAAAGGGAACCCGGTTCCGCATCGGCTGCAGTAACCAGTCATGGCCAGCAGAGGGCATCGGGGGCAATAGAGCATGATGGGAAGAATTTCTGTGCCAAAGATGAGACCTTTTATCAGAAGCCAGGAACTCAACCGGAATTAAAAGCATGATGTAAGAAAACTCAGAAGCTGCCTTCTGGCTCCAGGACGATGCAGTTTCCACACAGTTGAGAAATGAGACCACGGAAGAACTGGGGCGATGGGCGGGGTCTGAGGGGCCAGAGTATCCTCTGGGGTTGGGGTAGGACATTTTTTTTGCCCTTGCCAGAGACTGCTCTCCCACAGAGGAAGGGAAAACAGGCAGGAACTGGGGCTGTCTGTGCTGGCCTCCTTCCCCTCTGGGTCTCCTTTTCCTTCTCATAAACACTGTGGCCACTATCCCTAGTGTCCACCTGTCCCATGACAGCTGAGAATACTGGCCTACAGGGTGGACAGTGGGGTGAGTGCGCCTGGGAGAGTTGATTCAGAGCTGGTAGGGAAGCCAAGAGTCAATCTGGCTTGGCTGTAAGGGGGCCATTTCATGTACAAGTTCCTACCAATGAGTGTTCTATGACCCTGCTAAGCCAATGTCCCACTTAAGACCCCTTCAAAAATCACTCTGCATGTACTTACTATTTGTAAAATAAAGCCGTGAAGAGTCAAGACAACTCCACGGAGTTCAAGAAACATCTTGATAGTATTCTGGGCTAACAGAAGTCAAATCCTCTTTATAAACAGCCAACAGTGCCATGTTCCTCCACCCATTTTTTTTTTGTCATCATGTATATCATTATATCACTCATTCTCCACGTTTATTGCGTGGGTTTATTTCTGCAGCAGAATCAAATGTGAACACCTCAGAACTCTCACTCATTTATAGTGTGTATCTTGCCAGGTGGTTTAGTGCCCAGGAACTTGGGCTGGGGCTGGGGTAACCTCTAAAGCGCTAGTAGCATAGGAAATGCTGGCCTAGTTCAGGAACCCAATGAAAACTGTGACCCCAAATTCACACTGCAACTCTCAGCATTGTGGTTTGCACATTGTCTTATAAACTCTTTTACTAGACATCTATTGAACCCAGGAATAAGTAACCTTCCCATAGCGAAGGAGTGATGTGTTGTTCAAGTTCTGGGCACTGTCCTGAATACTTGATTTGTGGTGTTGTTGTTGTTGTGTTGAATCTTTGGCATAGCTGTTGGAGTCGTAATTATTAGGCCACATTGCAAAAGAGGAAAACAAGACTTTTGATACTATTGTAATAATTGCATAAGGGTGTGTGTGTGTGTGTGTGCGCGCGCGCGCGCTCCAGACTAGAGGTTGACATCAGATGTCTTCCTTAGTCACTCTCCACCTTATTTCTTAGACAGTGTCTCTCAGTGACCCTGGAGCTCATCCACTGTCTAGATAGGGTGGCCATTGAGCTCCAGGGATCCTCCTAGCTCTGCCTGTCCCCAGTCCTAGGATTCTAAGTTTGTACTGCTGCACCTAGATTTTATGTGAGTACTGAGGAATCCAGACTCGGGTCCTCATGCTTGTTGGTAAGCACCTTATGAACTGAGCCACTATCCCTCTAGCCCAGTGGTTCTCAACCTTCCTAACATTGCAACCCTTTAATACAGTTCCTCATGTTGTGGGGACCCCCAACCATAGAATTATTTTTGTTGACACTTCATAACTGTAATTTTGCTACTGTTATGAATCATAATATAGATATCTGATATGCAGGATATCTGCTATGTGGCCCCTGTGAAAGAGTCATTGGATCCCTCAAGGGGGTTGCAACCCACAGTTGAGAACCACTGCCCTAGCCCCTTGAACAGTTTTCTTTTTATTTAGTGCCTTCTATATCAGGAGCTAAGCTATATTCACTGGGAAATGAAGGACATGGGAGTCCCCTGCTATTTCTGGGATGTGTTCTTAGTCGCTTAATAGAAATACTAGACTGGAAGTGGGAGCTTAGAGGTCTGCTTGTGGAGCTAGGCACAATGTCATGTCACAGAGCTGTGGCACCAGTAGATCGGGAAGGAAAGGGACTCTCCAGGCCTCCAGTCTCACCATGCCCTAATCTTGTACTGTTGCACGGTGACGATTCCAATTTCCATGGAAACTCGCCACAGAGTAATTAGAATACAGTTTATAAATTTAAATCAGGGAGAACTTGGCATTCTCTGACGCATCGTGGAGATTTCTTGCAGCTGTGTGGCCCATGAGGACATCTGAGAGGAAACTTCAGGACAGAACGGATACAAACAGCTTGCCAGGCTTACCAGATAGGTGCCACCATTCTCACGGAACACCACCTGGGCAACTGAACCACCATCCATCTGCCCTAACCTGTAGCCCCTCGGAAACCTAGGCAGCCTGTGAGTGGCCCTGTCTGAACATCCTCACCAGAGCCCATTTCTAGAGCAGGCATGAAGGACAGATTACCATTGGTGGGGAACTAGACAGGTCTGTGACCTCTCCTAAGATTTCTCCAGTTGATACTAAAAGGAAAGTCAGGGCTGTGTATGAGAAAGCACATATTATGCCCAGGTCTTACATGGAAGCAAGTGTTGTCACCATGGAGTGGGACTTTCCTATTGTGGTGTTCACCAGAATACACACTGACACATCACTCATCTCAAAGGATATCCAAGTGTGCTTCTTATCCCAGCAGGTTACTCTGAATGAATGGTGAGTTCACACTATGAGCTCGACTTCCTTCTGAGGTCTTTAACATAAGCACTGTCCATTGCAAGAAGTCAGCGTGTAGCCAACAGCTACATGGTTAATCGTGGCTTGTGAACCCTTGCTCTACAAAATGAAGGAAAAATTACCCCCAGAGGACTTGCCTGGAGACCTTACAGAATATTAATGTGGCAGGTCCATAATAGGCAATATAGTTCATTTTAATTAGGATCCCACAGTCCTAGAAATTAAGTTGGAATAGATCTATGAGTAATCTGGCCTATCACCTTACTCAGCCCCTCTTGCATGCAGGATTGTTCCCTGGGGCCGACTCACTAGCTCACGACTCAGTCTAAATTTAAATGATGGCAGCTAGGAGGTTCACATCATTGCCCTTGGGAAACTATTACTCAGTCTGATGGATTTCACCATGATTATCTTTTTTTCCCAATGAGCCATCCCAAATTTCTCCTTGCTTGAATCTGTCTCATTTTTTCCTCATTATATGTCCTCAGATTAGGGGAAGTCACAAAACAACAATGAAAATAGCCAGGATTCCACCTTCAAGTGTCCAGCAGCGACGGTGGGAGCTGGCCCTGGTGGCCTCTGTTTAGAATGTTGGAGGTGAACTGAACATCACCGCCCTTTTTACTCACATCCAGCTGTTCCCTTTCCTTGGGAAGGTGGCTTTGTGTTTACACTGGGGTGACAGTGCACTTGAAATGATTGCTGCCACCCTGTCCTATCTGACCTCCTAATGAACGACGACGTCACATTGCCCAAGAATTGGGATGTTCTCTGCAAATCCGGGGAACAGAGAAAAAAAAAACACTCCAACTTTGAGGGCATGGGACTGAAGACTTAATCTTTCTTAATCCCTTCTACCAACCAATCAAGCTGTCTGGTCATATTGCAAGTCCTTGGGTGACACCAGAAGAATTTCAGAACTTCAAGTTGAACAAACGGGTCTGGGTCTTTTTTTTTTTCTTTGTCACAGCTCTCTCATACACACAAGCAGAGAAGCAGGAACCAGTAAGAAATAAAGAAAACACAGCAGCATGGAGGCTTCAGAGGAAGCACACGACACTCACCATCCCCCATTTATAACAGATAATGGAGGCCCGAGCATGGTGAGACTGCAACTCATTACGTCTCCTTAATTAAAGAGGATGGCCTCCTGGTGGTTTTATTTCCTTGGGTTTGTTTTTGATGATTATTATCACCACAATATGAACGAGACAGTTGGGTCCTGCTCTGAGAGAGGATCACTCTTCTAAGCAGCAATGATGTTGGGGAAATGCTAATAAATTCAGAGCACAGCTGGGATCAAATTGCAGCTCCCACTGTCCCACAAGCTAGGCTCCCTAACATGGTTCCCAAGTGAACTTGCCACATATAACTACAGCCCAGTGAGACAGAAAGGAAGGAAAGGTGGTCCAGGTGTGTCTGGACGATCAAGAGCATAACCTACATATGACCAAATATCTATTTCCAAGGCCAGGCCATGCATGCATCCATTTGTTTTTTTTTTTTTTTTTTTAATCTTATTGCATGTACTTTCTGGGCCTCGGTGCTATGCCAGATACTATGGCGGTCTCCCTGGCTTCTTAGTTTTGAGTGGGAGTTCCTTTGAAATCCTAGATTCCTGGGCTTTGTCAATCATTCGTGTCTCTTATACTTTCTCCTGGTCTCGGAGTTCTTTAGTCTTTGTTTATGGCATCTTTCATGAAAAAGAAGTTTTAAACTTGACGTTATTGTACCACTGCCCTTTTCCTTTATGATTTTGTGTGTGTGCATCATCTAAAGAACCCTTCCTCAGTCTTTAGTCAAAGATGATGTGGCCTTCCTTTTGTCCCTGGTACTTTGGCTTTCGTGTAAACCTGCTCAAGTGCATTTGGACGTGGGGTCCGGGTCGTGTGACGTCATCAGCTGTCCCTCTCTTTCCTGCTCTACAATACTGGATCGTCACTTACACGTGCTTTCTGTAAGTGCCCGCCTCGTCCTCTATTCTGCTTGTGAACCGGTTCTATCTGCTTTCATTGCTCTGAAATCTGATGATTAACGTTGACTGGGCGAATGGGTACCCAGATAGACAGCAAAGCGTACCTTCTGGATGTGTCTGTGGAGGTGTTTCTAGAAGATGGGAGCGTTTGTATCAGCTGGCTGAGGAAAGATGAGCCTCCCTTCGCTCTGGGCATTGTCCAGTCTGAGGGCTTAAACAGAGCAAGAGGACAGTGGAGGGGTGACTTTGCTCCGCTGGGTGGGGACCCAGCTCCTGCTGCCTTCAGACATGGATAGTTCATGTTCTAAAGCCTTTCTGAGCCTCAGTTTGTAAATGGCAGATTCTGGGCCTTCTGAGCCTCCATAATCCCGTGAGCCAATCTCTCATAAAAGATTCTCCTCCCCCGCCCTATCTATGTATGCATTGTTGGTTCTGTTGTCCCAGAAAAAAAAAAAATATTTTCAGAAGTTCTGGTGTCTGGTGAGTCAAGTCCACCTTGTTCTCTTTCCAAAGTTGCCTCCCATTAGCCTCCGCTCCTTACTCTTTCATATAAAAATTTGATTCAGCTTTTCCAGTGGCGTGGGGGTAAAGATAGACAGATCTCAGAACCCGAGGCCCTTGAGCGGAGCTCTCTGAGCTGACTTACACTGCTGCTCTGAGATGCCACTAAAGATTCAGGTACACACCAAGGACTTGCTACCCAGGCTAACTCACTTAACCCCATAACAGCCTGGGAGATGGGCCCCCATCGCTATTCTCTTGGTCCAGGTGATAGAAATTGAGGCTGGGGATATTAAGTAATTTAATCAGGGCTCTAGGATTATTACAAACACAGAGCACATGGGCTTTAATCCATAGTCCTGTGAGATTTTACAGCCAGAAGTGGGATCTCTGATGCCAAATGATTACATAGGAGCTCATGACTATGTATAATTCAGAGCTTCTTCAGGCATCCAATAAACTCAAAGACTAGAGTGCACTCACTAACTAGGCAAGTAATTTAAAATCATTATCTCCGTCATTTCACCAAAGAGGACACTAATGCACAGAAGATGCATGCCCTGTCCAATATCCTTTACAAATTTCATTGCAGAAGACTTAAGTTGATCAACTCTCTCCACATAACAACCTCTTCTTCCATTCCCAGTTGTTTTATGGGCCGCCAGCTCTTGGCAGAAAATTGGAAAGTACAAACAAAAGGCACAGGGCACTTCTGGTCTCATGGGAAATATCTTCACTTCCATGTGCCATGGCACTGGGCCGGTGGAAACATACTTTGAGGGCTCTGGAGATGGCTTTGCGGGTAAAGTTATCGCTGAACCCAAGAAACTGAGTTCAGATCTGAAGCACCCGTGTGGAAAGCAAGGGTCAGCATCACATGCCTGTTACGCTACAGGCATTGAGGTGGAGACAGGAAGATCCCTGGGATGTGGGGGCTGTCTAGCCTAGCTGAATGGACACGTTCCAGGTTCAGTGAGAGACTCTGTGTCATAAAGTAAGATTGGAGAACGATTAAGGAAGGTACCAGATGTCAATCTCTGACCTTTACACGCATTGATACCCAGGCACAATATGTGTCAGCACTGGCACACGTGAACATGAACACACACACACACACACACACACACACACACACACACACACACACAGAGACACGTACTTTGAAGATGGAGTGTCCCCTGCAGCCTGTGATCTCTGTGATGCACAGTGACACTTTCACTGATATTAAAAGCCATTGCTGGTACAGAGTGTAGCTCAACCCAGTAGAACTCTCTCACCTGTGACCCCTGCCAAGAAACAGGACATATGCGTTTTCTGGGAAATCTGTGAGCAAAGCTGTTAGGTGCTGGCAATCACCAGAGCAAGTCTGCAGGAGCAGATTACGTGGAAAGTAATTAAAAAGCAAACATGGGTTAGGAGCTGTCGAGTGAGCCAAAGAGAAACATGTCATCAGGAGCTGCTTGCTGACTCTGCCTGCTGGTTACAAGACAGACCCCACCACAAGCAGTGCTCTGTATAAATCTCCTCTTGGTCTCCAGTGTGCTCAGTGACTCTGGGCAAGCCACTCTGAGTGTCTCTGTCCCATTATCTGTAAGGGAGGGCTGGTGGGGGCCATCACCAAGGAAAGGAAGTCGGCTATGTCTGAAGGAGCCTAAGCCTGGAGATGCCAGAGACGCCTCACTTGCCTGCACACAGAAGGTGAGACAGGGAAGTGGCAGTTAGGGAGGAGCCATAAGGTTAAGTTCAGCGTAACATCCGCCTGAGACCCTGATGTCTGTTTTCTCCACACGGTTCCCTGCAAGGCAGCTCTAGCAACTCATGGAACTAAAGAGAGCAGTTCATTCAGGTAAGTTACGGAAAGTCAGGAAACATCCAGGGGAAGAGAAGACACATGTTACAGTGTCTTTGCTGAATGGAGAGAGAGAGAGAGAGAGAGAGAGAGAGAGAGAGAGAGAGAGAGAGGGAGAGAGAGAGACTTTCTTCAGCCATCAGGGGAGGCAGCAAAATATACAGAACTTTAAAACATTCATGTTTTGTAAAAGTCTACAGTAAAGAGGAGTATAACTGTCCCTTATTCTCTGGGGCTATAGTTCAAGTCCTCAACCAGTGGTTGAATAAAACTGAATATATATGTATATAGACATATATACATATATAGTTATATATACTATATTTTTATTCTGAACATATATATCTATGACAAGGTTCAACTTGTAAATTAGACACAATAAAAGATGAAAAATAATTAATAAAATAGAGCAATTATGCTATGCTGTGAGTTGTGTGAATATGCTTCCTGCTTCTGGGGCTTACTGTACTCCATCTTTATGTGATGACATGAAACAGCACAGTGCCCAGGTAAAGACTTGGAAACAGGTGACTAGTCATCGTGACAACATCAGGCTGCTACATAAGGGTTACTTGAATGTAAACACTGTGACACCTTGACAATTGATCTTATAACTGAGCTAGGTACTAAGTAACTAATAGAAGAGTAGCATATACAGTGTGGATACACTGAACAAAACAATGATTGGTACCTTGAGTAAGATGAAGCAGATAGGCACAAGATTTCATCACACAAAATAATGTATGGCGCGCAATTTAACACTAACACATTTTTATTTTTTAATAAGGTTAATAATTTGTTTGATATTTAATATCTTCAGAACGTGGTTGGCTTTAGGTAACTGAAACCACTTGAAAAGAAACGTATGGGAATGAAGGACCATTGTGAAGCTGTGGAGGAAGGATTAATGGAGGATTTTCATTAAGCTGTGGTTAGGATGGGAGCCAGTGGGGAGGGGGAGGGGCAGAGGGACATTGGAAGAGCCTGTGTTCCTAGCACAGGTGGTAACTGGAGTTTACAAACCCAAGGACGACACCCGGGGAAGACAGGCCTGAGAGTGAGAGGCCTGCCTTCAGTGCTGGCCCTGCCATTTCCTGAGAGCGAGACCTAATGTAAGCCCTGACACCCCATCCCTCATGGGATCCTTGACTTCCTCACACCCGAGACAGTGTCTGTGACTCCAACTTCAGAAGCTACAGAGTCAGAGGAACTAGATCTCATGTCAGATCCCTGGACAAACCCAAGGTGTCTGGTCAGCTCTAGGAACGGAGTTTTAAGTTTTTATTTCTGTGGGTGGGGCAGGGGAGATGCTGCATGCTGAGGTGTGTTCCCTGTGCGGTCTGGCTGCCCGGGTGGGTCCTCCTGGGTGAGATCCTGCGCAATCCCAACCTTTGAAAAGGTGTCGGGAATTGCCTAAGTGGGAGGCTGAGTGTGGGAGGCCTTTCCTCCCAGACAGCTTGCCTTTCTCTGTGGAAAGGAAATAGAGATATAGCGGTGCTTGTTGGGTTTGGGGGAGCATGCTGAATGAAGTATTTGAGGGAACCCTGTAGCATGAATCTTAAAGAGTCTTATTAATAAAATCAAACCCAGGGCCAATTATTGGGGCGAAATGCTGGATGGTCAGAGAGATAGATCAAGCCACAGCTACCTCACCTCGCCAGATCCTCAGCTGGTCTTGTTTCCTCAGACTGGAAGCCTCTGTGTCCTCATATCCGAATGGCTCTCAGCTGAACTGTGCTGCTAGAAGCCTGAATGCTTAACCAGGCCAAATGCTTCTAGTTTCTGGTCCTCACGCCTTATATACCTTTCTGCTTTCTACCACTACTCCCTGGGATTAAAGGCTCACTTTCTGGGATTAAAGGTGTGTGTCACCATGCCTGGCCATTTCCAATGTGGCCTTGAACTCACAAGGATCCAGAGGGATTTCTGTCTCTGGAATGCTAGGATTAAAGGCGTGTGCTACCACTGCCTATCCTCATGTTTAATATTGTGGTTGTCCTGTTCTCTGACCCCAGATAAGTTTATTAGCATGCACAATATTCAGGGGAATACAATACCACAGAACCCCTCTTTGCCATGCTCCAATTCTGAGAAAAATTAATGAAAATTTTGGACTCTAAGAAAGGGTAACATGAGGGAAGTAGTCCTGGGTGAAGTGGGAAGGAGGGGGATGATGCGGCAAGGTAGTGTCACCAGGTGAAGTAAAGACTTTCAGCTGAGTTTCTCTGCAGACCAGGATAATTAACCTGATCTCACAGCTTCCAACCAAAACAGCCCTTCTGACCACTGACCCTGGAAGAAGCCCCGTGACCTGTGGCTTCTGCCCTGCTTTGATTCTGACCCAGCAGATGTCTTTAAAGAAGAAAAAAAAAAAAAAAAGGTAGCATCCCAGTGCTTGGGAGATTGTGGAAAGGATCAGCATTCAAGGCAGCCTTGCTAGGGAATGAGTTCAAAGCCAACCTGAGCCACACCAGGTCTTGTCTTAAAGGTGTGTGTGTGTGTGGGGGGGATATGAACGAGAACAGAGTGTGAGGACACATGGCTATGGAAATGCTATCGTGAAACTTATGGCATTGTACATGACTCTAAAAGAATAACTTCAAAGGTGGTAGAAAAAGGAAAAAAGCCCAAGTTCCAAATAAAAAAATCTCCACAATAAAAAGTGAAACAAAATTCAAAACCACAATAAAACAAACAACAAAATAAGTAAGATTTAGGGTTGTAGCTTGCTGGGAGAGCATTTAGTGCTGAAGGTTCTGTATTCAAGCCACAGCACCAACCAATCAAGAACCAAACCCACATGCCTACACAGTGGGGCCACGCCATGAGCTCGCTTTTCAAAGAGGAGACTGACATCAGCAAGGAGTGCAGGAGATGCAGGCTGTTGGAAATGCATGGTGACTGCAAAGCAAGACAGTTCCTCAGAGCTTGCCACCCTCACATTCTGAGCAGCCAGCATGGCTTCCCCGAATCCTGGAGGGTTCCAGTGTGCATGTGGGCAGCAGAGTCAGAACCAGGGCTCCAGCTTTTGTCTCAAACCAGCATCTCCTAAAGAGGAAGGGTGTGTGTGTGTGTGTGTGTGTGTGTGTGTGTGTGTGTGTGTGTGCGCGCGCGCGCCAGGTAGCATCCAACACTGTTGGCGGTCATTCTTCAGAGTTCTCCACTGCTCATGAGACGTGATCTAGCATTCTCTCCCAGTTTGATAAAAATACCTTTAATATCCAAAAGGATGACATGAAGCCATAATAGGGTCCACTGTCCAAAACGAATGATTCCAAACTATTCACATCACAATTGCTAGAATTTAATCTTGAACACCACAGATACTTTTCAAATCAACATGATCCATGTGTAAGTTAACCTTTGACCGTCTTGAGTAAGAATAACTACCAAGCCCACTATGATGAGATGGTTCAGAGGACAGCCAGGTTAATGAAGGGTCTGAAGGGGCTGGTGACTACCAATCTTATAGACTGAAAAATGTAAATTAGAAATGATGCCAGAGCCTAATGGATACGCAAGGTAAATATGAAAGCAGATATTGAGGTTAATTGGGTTTTGACTACTTCCAAGAAGCCAGCGCCAGCCAAATGGCATTATAATTGGCAGCATTAGACTATAAACGCATGTATCAGCAAAGCCGTCCACAAGCCCCCATTTGCCCTCTTTTCACGTAAGACAACAGCTTATTGGAACTCAGGAGATGAGATAATAAAGTGATTGTCCCATCTCCAACCCTTGCCTCAGTCTACCCAACTGTCCTATAGGTATAGGAATGCCTGACCTACTGAATGGGGAAGAACAAGATAAGGATGCCATGGTATTATAAAAGTAGCAAAAGCTAGAACTGGCTACCATTTAAGATTAACAATGCATGTTAAAATGTGGTATGTCAGTCAGTCTTTACTACGAACCCTATCAGATTCCAGACGCTCTGTACAACCAATCTTTCGGAATGCCTTTTTACTGTTACAAGATGAAATTAAAATTCCCAGCACCCACATGGTGACTCACAGCCATCTGTAATTCCATGGGATTCAGTGGTCTTTTCTGCTTTCCAAGAGCACTGCATACATGTGGTACACAGATATACATGCGGGCAAAACACCCATACACATAAAAATAATTTTTTTAAGAAAAGACTATACGCTGGGCGGTGGTGGTGCATGCCTTTAATCCCAGCACTCGGGAGGCAGAGCCAGGCAGATCTCTCTGAGTTCGAGGCCAGCCTGGTCTACAGAGCGAGATCCAGGACAGGCACCAAAACTACACAGAGAAACCCTGTCTTGAAAAAAACCAAAACCAAACCAAAACAAAACAAAAAAAACCAAAAAAAGAAAGAAAGAAAAGAAAAGACTATACAACTCCATTACACATATGATTTTTAAAAGTTGTGTGCTTGTGTGTGTGTGTGTGTGTGTGTGTGTGTGTGTGATATGTGTAGCATGCATGTGGATATACACAGGTGTGGGTGCCTTTGCCTTTATGGAGGCTGGAGGAGGAGGTCACGTGTCTTGCTCCGTCACTCTCCATATTAGTCATTTGAGGCAGGGTCTCTCACTGAACCTAGAGTTTGGCTGGCAGCCAGCAAGCCCCTGTGATTCTGCCGTCTCTATCATCCACAGTGCTAGGGTAACACACACAGGCGTAAGCACACCTGGGTCTTCATATGGGTTCTGGGATCCAAACTCATGCCATCACACTTTATTCACTGAGCTATTTCTCTAGCCCCAACCTCCTGCTTTTTGGAGTTTTAGAAACTATTCTCACTAAACACTCACCACTATTTCTTAGGCCATCCCAGGTATCCAAATGCCAAATCTGGACCACATTTCAAAACTTTTCATGCTCTTCTTCTAGATCGGAGATGTGGTGCTTCCTGGTTCAATGACATGGAGATGGTCAGTGCTCACCTGGCCAGAGCCACCACAACTCCAGGGACAGCTTTATCTCTCTCACACATGGCCTTGGGTTTTCCTGGCCCTGGTCTGGGGTATCCGAGCTATGCCATCTCCCAAGAGAGGACTTCTGGGCTGATTGACTTAAAATTAGAGCTCAGATGGCAAAGGAAGAGGAAATAATGGGTTGAGAGATTGGCCTCATTTGCCTCTTTAAATTTTCATGTGGAGAGCGATTTGTTAACAAAGGGGAGGTCCTGGAGCAGCGAAGGCATCAATAATTCAGCAGAGACTATCAAACTGCAAATAGCCCCTCAGTGCCCAGCTGAGCTCCTGTCTGCCACACCAGCTACTGTGCAGGCTCTCAGAGAAAGGGCTGGGCTTCCATTACCTGGTCCACCTCGGTTCTGCCTCTCCTCCCCCAGTCTCAGCAGAACTGGAAACTGAGGCTGCAGCGGCTCATGCTTCACAATGCCCAGCGAGGGGCAGGTTGAACACCAGTGTCCCCCAAGGAAGGTCCTGGATGCTGGCGCTCTTCCCAGTAAGATCGCTGGTGTAGACACGACCACCTCCTGTTAGATGCACTTTGAGGTTCAGGATTTAACAAATGATTCTCCCCACCCCAGCCATACTTCACCCCCCAGAACAAATAGTGCTTCATCCCATTTGCTTCATTTGGGTTCTTCTGGCCTTGCCGGACAGTGGTGCCCCTCTGCCAGGAACAGAGGGGGCTTAACAGTACTGGGTACTAGCACCCTTGGAAAATGCTCCAAATGCAAAACCTTCAGATGGTTTGTGTGGAATGCATATAATGCTGGTACCACCATAAAACTCTTAAATCATCACACCAAGCCATAAGTTGGAGCCCATCTACAGAAAGAACATTAAATGGAAAACATTAAGTGTGATATGCATTTATAATGGCTCTGTGTGTTAAACACAGTGATTTTCACCTCTCTCTGCAAAGACTTGTGCATACTAGATGATTGTGAATTTACGAAGTGCCTCCATGTAGAAAAACACTGCATGTCGTGTTGATGTACATACCATGTGAACAGGGAGGTGTGCAGGCATGAATCTCTTATCTGTCCAGTGTGTTCATCTGTCTGATATGCTTTATTTTCATGCCTCTGCCTCCTTTCTGGGCCAGTACAGCACCTCTATGCTGGTCTCTGGAGGTGCCCCTTGCAGTCTCTTCTCAGCAGAACAGATGGCATGGTCTCTGTTGAAGGCTAGCCCCCACCTCACTTTCCTCTTCTTCCAACTTCAAACAGTGCACAGTGCATTCAGGAAAAAGACAAGGCTGAATTATACAGACTTCAGGGGGCCCTGCCTGCCTCTCCAGACTCCTGGCTCATGACCATGCCTCCCTCATTCTGTGAACTGGTTGCAGCTCCCCACTCCTGGCCCAGTGTTCTGCATCTCTAGGCCCTTCCCCCGCTCCTATCTCTTGGACCATCTCCACCAAGCCTCATGAGCTGAATGTGGGGTGCCATGGGTGCTACCCAAGCGCCTATCACAACCTGTCATTCTCTGGTGGCTTGTTATACCTGCCCTGTTGCCTTGCCCCCGCAACCCTCACTGTTTCCTTTTCATCAAAAGCCATGTTCGTTTTTATCTCTCCCGCATGCAGGCATGGTGCAGAGTAGGCTCAAAGTAAATGGTTTCTAATGAACACAATAATTAGTAAGGAAACTGATCCTTAAAAGTGTGCCAGACTTATTCCTGCCTTTATCTATCTTATTTATCACTCGGGTCAGGCAGGCATATGTGGTGTCTTTGGCTCAGACATTACTCTTTCTCTAAGCAAGACACAGAGCCCTGAGTCTGAAGGAGCTCAGTCTATGGAAGAAGAGTTGACATAGAGTTAACACGGAGGTGATGGATTGGGAGAAAATATTTGCAACACTCAAAAGTTATAAATAATAACTTTTTATAAAAAGTTATAAAAGTAGTTAAGGGCTATTTTATTCAATGAGTATTTGTGAGTCAGTAAGAAAGATTACAACCTCATACTCAAACAAGATAATCCTCCAGTTCATCAATGAAGAAGAAAGCATTAAAAGCAACTTCAGTCTCCAAAATAGAAACAGTATTTTTTTCATTCAATAAAATTACTAAGAAGTAAAAAGGCTAATAAAATCTAATACTGATGACAGTGTATACACATTTCCTAGGGCCCACACATTTGTGTTCTGAATTACATTCTAAACTACTACTAATTCAGTGGCTTAAAAACGTTTTTACATGGCTACATATTAGATTACAGCTCTGTAGTTGGGAAGATTGAAATGAGTTTCAGCGCACTACAGTCAAGATGCTGGAAGGTCCATGTTCCTTTCTAGAGTCCCTATAGGAAGACTATGCTTCCACATACCCTCTAGCTTCTGCAGGCTGCCCATAGTCCTGGGCTTATCACCTCCATCCACCTTCTTCAAAGTCAGTCCATCAGCCATGCCTTTCCCCCAGTGCCACCACGCCAATCTTTTGAGTCTCCTCAACTCTACGGAGGATCACTGTGATTACAGTGTGGCCACCAAATAATTCAGATCATCTCCCTGGTGTCGGCCAAAGAGGAAACTTAATTCCTTCTCCAATATCAGTCTCCTTTGCCATACAATTTAACATACCAGAGCTTGGGACATATAGGCTCTTTGGGGGAAGGGTCACTATTCTGCCACTATACCCAGCAATTCCCATCCTAGGAGTATAACCTACAGAAATATACACACCTCAATGTGTATGGTTGAAGATTAGTTATAGCAGTATTTATAACAGAAAAATAAAAAGAGAAAGGAAGGAAGAGAGGGAGAAAGGAAGGGAGGGAGGGAGCAAGAAGCAATGGAGTCTGGAAATGGAATATGATGTACTCCTGGGTGGCGGCTAATTTCAGATATCAACTTGACAACCCATAGGCCGCCCTGACTTTGGTCAAACATTGCCCTGGATGTTTCTGTGAGAGTGGTTTTGGATAAAATGGCCATTTAAACTCACAGATCAAATAAGGCAGATTGCTTTCCACAATTTGGGCAGGTCTCCTCAAGTGACTTGGAGGTGTGAATGGAGCAAGAAGTCTGACTCTCCCAGGGAAGAGAGGAGTCTTCCTACCTGGTGACCCTTGAACCAGAACACAAGCTTTTTCTTGCCTCTAGTCAAACTGAAATATTGGCTCATCCTGATTTTTTTAACATGATATTTATATTGATTATTTGGGAGTTTGTCACATAACACACCCCGACCACATTTACTTCTCAGTCCTCCCAAGTCTACCCCACTCTTGTGACCTCCTCCAAAACAAAAGAAGAAGAAAAAAGAAAAAGAAAAAATACCATGGAGCCAGGTGTGGTGGCACACACCTTTAATTCCAGCACTCTAGAGGCAAAGACAGGCTGATCTCTGTGAGTTCGAGACCAGCCTGGTCTACAAAGCAAGTTCCAGGACAGTCAGGGCTGTTATAACAGAGAAACTCGGTCTCAAAAACAAAAACAAAACAAAACAAAAAGAGATTCCTGAGGAAAAATACCAAGTCCAATTTGTGTGGCTCATATATTCACTGGAGCACTGTCAAACTCCCAGTGGCCAGCCCCTTAAAGGAAACTGAGTCCTGCCCCATCTCCACCCCCACCAGAAGGCATCAGTTGTGAAGAGCTACACCTCAGCATCCCTATCACAATTTTCAAGAGTTCTCTTCGAGGGCATTCTGTCTAGACTGTCTTTTTTGGGGGGGTTGGGGAGAGGTTGTCACAGAAGTCGTCTATGTCTCTCATTCCCAGCAGTGAGTCTGCAGACTTCGACACCATCGCCAAAGAAGCTTCCTTGCCCTTCACAGTCAGTGGAAGCATGGATCGTGGACTTCCACATGGCCCCTGGGTAGATGTCTGATTTTCCTTTTTTCATTTAATTTTATATGTGTGGGTGTTTGGCCTACATGTATGTCTGTGTACCACTTGCATGGCCGGTGTCCTCAGAAGCCAGAAGAGGCCATCAGATCCCCCTGGAGCTGGAGTTACTGATGGTTATAAGCAGCCATGTGGGTCCTGGGAATCGAACTCAGGTCCTCTGGAAGAATAACCAGTGCTCTTAATCATTGAATCATCATCTCTCTAGCATTTTGATCCTGTTGGTTATCAGACTAGGACTGTGCCAGGCTAGGCGTTTCTGGCCTGCCCATTCATTTGGCAATTGTTAGGCCTTGGCAGCCTCCGTGTTTGTACGAGCCAATTCCTTACAATAAATCTCTGTCTGTCTATCTGTCTGTCTGTGTGTCTGTCTATCTACCTACATATATCTGTCCATCATCTATATATTTGTCTGTCTATCTATATCCATCCATCATCTGCCTGTCTATCTATCTATCTATCTATCTATCTATCTATCTATCTATCTATCTATCCATCCATCTATCTATCATCTTCTCAGTTCTGTCTTTTAGGAGGACCTGGATAAGTTTATTAAAAAAAAAACATACAGTCACAGGAAGCAAGAAGGTGGAGTTTTATGGACCAATATATAAAAAGGATCCTCATGTGTAGAGTCCTGTGAAAAAAGAAAATGCGTGACAGGATCTGGTTTGCACAACAATCAAAAGGATCATTTATAAATGCATGCATGGCTCCATAAACAAAAGTATAGAATGGGAGTGAAAACTACCTGCTAATTTCTTACCAATGACCATCCTGGTGATCTTCAGAGACGGGCTGGGGGTAAGGTATGTGTGTGCGGAGATGGTCGTTTGGTGTTCAGATTTCTTACAGTGTGAAAGTACTTAGGTAACGTGTGTGTGTGTGTGTGTGTGTGTGTGTGTGTGTGTGTGTGTGTGTG
>CABHPR010144333.1:0-29858 GCA_902168415.1 Peromyscus melanophrys
GGGGCTGGGGGGCCGCAGCGCTGCCTCGTCCTCGGTCTCCTTCTCTCCCGGCGGTGGCGGCGGCGGTGGCGGGGCCGCGGCGGCCGCTGCCGCCGCCTGCCGGGGCATGTCGTGGACGCCGGCAGAGACTAACGCGCTCATCGCTGTGTGGGGCAACGAGCGGCTGGTGGAGGCGCGGTACCAGCAGCTGGAGGGAGCCGGCACGGTATTCGGCAGCAAGGCCCCCGGGCCGGCCATGTACGAGCGCGTGTCCCGGGCCCTGGCCGAGCTGGGCTACGAACGGACCCCGTCCCAGTGCCGGGAGCGCATCAAGGTAACCGGCCGCCCTGCCCGGGGCAGCGAACCAGAGGCATTAGAAGGCGGGGAAGCGGGCCTGGGGGCGGGGGCCGGGCCGAGCACGGGGCTCCCCTCCCGGGCCCCGGGTGCCCCTCGCGTCTCCTCCGCCTCTTTCTTCTCTCGCTGGGAAGGGGCGCTTCTTTCCAGATGGCCGCCAGCCCGTAGGTTTCCTGAGTTTGAAGTTGGGCGTGTCTGCCGCCGCCCCTCTTTCTTGCCAATTGAGGATGTTCCTGCGCTCTGAAGTTTCTTATTGTGCGCGGGGCCGCACCGTCGCCGGTGCTGTCGCCCTTACTGCTTTGTTCCCAGGTAGAGGGGCTCTCAGGCTGAAGCTTTCCAGTTGGGATGGGGTTGAGGAAGGGCAGCAGGGGGCCGGATGAGCGTCCAGTGTAAGATTTTTCAGTAAGCGATGGCGTTTTTAACCAAGAATGACGGGACGGCTGGCCTTTTGTGCCGGTCGCATTGCTTGTCACTTGAGGCGGTAAGGACTAGCAAGATTTGAGATGCTTTTGGAGAGTTGGAAAGGCTTAGTGAAAGACAGGTCGTGTATTGTTATCGTGGAGGTAAAGGACACCTTGAATGTTAGTCTGGATGAGGGCTGCATTGGAATTTGGATTGGCGATCTCTTTAAAGTTAGCTTGGCTGGAGGGCTTCTATTTCTGAGGATGCCCCTTCTTGACACCCAGTTTTTATACTGCTTTAGTTACGGTGCCCGATGCTGACAAGTAAAACAGTGTGCATCTGGCCATCCTTGTGCATCTGCATGTTTAAATGCGGAGGCTTAATGTGGGCTAAATTTTACCATCAGCCCGGGAATACCGCTTTGCTGTTTCTTTCTAATGATTTGTCTAGGTGTTCGTATCTGTCTTTGCAGACAAGGAGCTGTATTTTAGTTACGTTCTTTTCCTCATTCTAGAGTCTGCTAGAAGTTTTTTCCCAGTTGTCATTGAAAACGTTTACAGTACTTAGTCGTAGTGTTCATTTCTGATAGTGCAGGTACTTTTTCTGGGGAATGAAAAACCACCAAGAATAGTCATAGCTGAGAATAACCACATTAGCAAACAGCTGTAGAACCCAATAAGAACAGTTGTAAGAGTAGGCACACTGAATCGAGGAGATTGTGCCAGAGTTCATGAAGTCTTGGCTTCTGTGTTGTTTACTTGAAGACATTGTTACTTAGAAAACTTAGTCTAGAATCAGCTGTTTTATTATTGCCAACTGTTCACGGAATTTGGCACCCATTAGAAAGTTAAGTTAGATTATTTGATAATGTACATTTGAGGATTCTTACTGAACTCCGTTGTTAAACAAGAAAGTCATTGAAATAATTGTAGCCGTGAAAAACTGTTGTTCTTCGGATTTCATTCATTGCTCTCTGTTCAGGGTCTTTCTTGTTAAGTTTGGGGCAGTTTCTTTGCACTGCTGTCCACAAACTTTTCTGGAGTTCAGAGAGTGTCTTGGGCATTTGTAAACTATGCCTGTTTTCTTGATTTTTATTCATAGGACTTTCAAAGTGTACTATCAAAACCTTGCTGAATATAAATCTCTCCATAAAATTGTTTCTCAAACAACCAGGGAATATCTAGTTGGAATGCTTCATTGTCCAGTTATGAGAAGGAAATCTAAAGCAAAGAAAGGAGATTGAGCCTCTGAAGAATTTAGAGGATCAGTTTACCTGTTTTCAGACAGGTAAGACCAAGTTGACCTCCAACTTTGAGTGTTTTGAGATTCTGAGATGATGGTTCTCTGATACACTGCAGCAATCCACAGACAAGGCGGGATGATACATGTTTTGTTTTGTAAAGTGCTTCTCTCTAAACGATTTGGGTCAAGGAACTCAGACTCTTGCTAATGTTGCCATTTCCTGCCAGAATTAAAGATTCTTTAAGGACAAATTCTGATCTGCCTTGTCCATCAGTGTACCACCACACAGTAAGCATTGAATACTTCGGTCACCAAATGAAGTTTAGAAGGAATTTTGGAAGGTGTTTTTTTTTTTTTTTTTTTTTTTTTTTTTTTTTTTTTTTTTTTTTTTTGTTTTTTTTTTTTTTTTTTTTTTTTTTTTTTTTTTTTTTTTTTTGCTTTTTGTTGCTGTGATAAAACACTGTCCAAAACCAATGTGGGGAGGAAAGGGTTTATTTTTATTTGGCTTACAGGTTACAGTCTATTATTTAGGGAAGCCATGTATCTTAAGTTTTTAATTACTGTGAAGAGACACCATGACCAAGGTAATTTATTAAAGGCAGCATTTAATTGGGGGCTTGATTACAGTTTCAGAGGGTGAGGTTAGGACCATCATGGTGGGAAGCAGAGCATCAGGCATGCAGGCATGCAGGCATGCATGGGGCTGGAGCAGTAGCTAAGAGCTTACATCTGATCTTCAAGCAGAAGGCAGAGAGAAAGAAACTGGGCTTGGCTGGGCCTTTGAAACCTTAAAGCTCACCCTCAGTGACATACCTTAATCCTTCTTAAAACAGTTCCACCAACTAGGGACCAAACATTTAAATATATGAGCCTGTGGGGGCCATTTTCGTTCAAATAGCCACACCAGGGCAGAAGCTCAAGGAAGGAATCTGTAGGCAGGAATTGAAGCAGAGACCCCAGAGGAACACTGCTTACTGGCTTGCTTCCCCTGGCTTGGTCAGCAACCCTTTTCTAATAGCCCAGGCACACCTTCCCAGGGATGGCACCATATACAGTGGGCTGGGCCCTCCTTTATCAATTAGCAATTGAGAAATGTCTTACAGACATGGTTACAACTAGTTTGATTGAGGCCTTTTTTTTCAACTGAGGTTCCTTCTTCTCAGGTATGTCTAGGTTTCTGTCAAGTTGATAAAAACTGATTGAATGTGTAAAAGTTTTTAGCATTGTTAGTAAAGTTAAAAATATAGATTTTGGAACCAAATTTGAAAAAATATTGTATTAAAGCTAAGCTTTGAAGGGCTGAGGCGTTATAACTCTGTGGTAGAGTGCTTGCCTATTTTTCTACAAGGCCTTGCAGTCAATCCCCAGCACTGTGGACAAATAAAACAAACTCTTAATAAATCCCCAAGCTTTGTCCCTTTAGAAAACTTTGTAAATGTGATCTTAAGCACTGATGCAAATGTAGTCACTGAAATCATATAATTATGAGATAGCTGCCCAGGGAATGGAGATTATGCTTAGGGTTCCATTTTTTTAGAGCTACCATCTTAGAACAGGTAATTCGGAAGCCTCTTGTCGCTGTTGTGTTGATGAGAGATGAAAGAGAAATGCAGGGGCTGGAGATGGGTCTTGGCTTAAACAGGCTTGCAGCACCCGAGTTGGTTCCTTAGTACTCATGTGGGGCAGCTTACAACCACTTGTAATTTCACCTCCAGGGGATCTAATGCCCTCCCCTTTGGCTTCTGTGGGCACCCACACATACATGGAATGCTGGTACACACACACACACATAGGCATGCATTCATGCACATAAATAAATCTGGAAAAAAAAATCCTTTGTCTTTAGTTGTACAAAATAAATGAAGAGAACCAGAAAGTTTGTTCTTTTTTTTTTTTTTTTTTTTTTTTAGATTTATTTATCTTTTTGGGGAGTGAGTGGGGTGGTTTTGAGACAGGGTTTCTCTGTGTAGACTTGGCTTTCCTGGAATTTGCTCTGTAGACCAGGCTAGCTTTGAACTCAGAGATCCACTTGCCTCTGCCTCCAGAGTTCTGGGATTAAAGGTTTGCACCACCACCACCCAGCTATTTATTTTATCTTAAGTGAGTGTTTTGCCTGCATGTGTGTGTGCTTGCCAAAGTTAGCTAGAGGGCATTGGATACCTGGAACTGGAGTTATGGATGGTTGTGAACTACCAAGTGGGTGGGTGCTGGGAACCAAACCCTGGGTTCTTAGCAAGAGCAAGTGCTCATTACCACTGAGCCATCTCTCCAGCCATCAAACCAGGAAGTCCTTATAATGTAGCTTATTTAAATGTAAGCTCAGGGGCAGGTTGTTAGAGGTGTTAGAGCTTGTGCTAGTTTGTGGAATTGCCCTGGGTTCCATTCTCAACATTGCAGAGCAGACAAACAAACAAAAAAACCCCCTCCTTAACAGGATGTAGGCAATACTGTAGTTACTTCCCAATCCATTGCTCCCTTGCAGTGTTCTCGATAAACTATTAGAAATACAAATTAACAAAAGCTTTAATAACAGGCTTGCATGAAGAAAGATACCGTGTGAGTCAGTTATATTTCTTTTGTAATATATTTGAAATTGCTGTAAATGCTCAGTTATGTAAAGTTAGAAAGGGGAGTTAAAAGATGTCTCAGCGGTTGAGAAGAGAACTGCTCTTCTTCCACAGCATCTGGGGGTTGGTTCTCAGCATCCATATGTAGGTTCACAAACATCTCATTCCAAGGGATCTGATGTCCTCTTCTGACCTCCAGACATACATGCAGACAAAATACCCATACATATTAAATGGGGTGTGGGGTATATTTAGAGATTGATATCAGTAAAATTTTTCAGTTTTTTGAGACAGGGTTTCATGTAGCCTAGGCCGTCTTTGAACTTGATACGTAGTTGAGGCTGGTCTTGAACTTCTGATCCTCCTGCTTCTATCTTGTGAGTGTTGGGATTATAGGACTGTGCCACCATGCCCATCTCTAGTAAATAGTTTCTTCTTGATTTGAAAAGAGATGAATAGTAATCAGTTTTCCATTTAGATAATTTCTCTCTCTCTCTCTCTCTCTCTCTCTCTCTCTCGTTTCTTCTCCCTCTCCTTTTCTTTCTTGATTTTTAGACAGGGTCTCACTCTGTAGCCCTGGTTGCCCTGGAACTCACTCTGTAGACCAGACTGGCCTCAAACTCACAGAGATCCACTTGCCTCTGCCTCCAGAGTCTGAGGTCAAAGGTGTGTGCCACTACTGCCTGGACCCATTTAGATAATTTCTAACATGGAGCAGCCATCCTCATAAGAAAGCATGGGAAAGCTGACTCTTCTTGTAGCCCCTTGCCCAGTTACTTTTCTTTAAGTATATTACTTCTCTGGAGTGTGCTTGTTATTTATACAATGAAAGTGTTAAGATTATAAATATTAATAACTTTTGGATTCTGTTACTGAAGTTCAACTTTTTAATATTGTTCACGTGGCTATATTTTAATTGAAGGTCAGATATAAACATTGTTTAGAGTTGTAGAGTTTCATTTGATGTCTGCCATGATGTTAGTATTTGTTCTGGTGGGGTTTTTTTTGTTGTTGTTTTTTGGATAAAATAGAAGTGTTTGAAACTGCTTTGCTACACAGATTGTTTATTCTGAAATTTTCTTGCATTTTGTTTGCCAGAAGAAAATGTGTTTGCTAACAATTCCAACCTAGTTTTGGAGTCAGATAAACAAATATAGAGGGCTGTTTTTTTCTTTTTCTTTTTCTTTTGGTGTTGTTTTGTTTACCTTGTATGGTTTTTTTTTTCTTTTTCTGTAAACTTTTTCTTTGTATATTCGTTCACCAAATGGACCTTGTTATGTGTGGGGCTGTCTGCTAGTGTTAGGATACAAAAAGAACTGCTAAATACAGTTTCTGTGGTCTGAAGTGCTTTTACTCCAGCTGAAGCTTATGTACACACACCACAGAGTTGAGAAGATGTGTGAAACACAAATGATGATAGACAGAGTGGTACTTGATTAAATGACACAGGACTAAAGCAAACTGTAAGTGTGCTGACTTCAAAAGGGGAGCCATCTTCTCCATCCATGCTCAGCAGTTGAATGATCTGTCTTGACTTAGAATTCACGAAAGCATTCCCTTCTGAGCCAGATGCCACATTCACACTTCAGTCAGTCAATCTGATGCACTGCAAACCTTATTCTCAAGTCCCATATTTTTGGATGTTCACCAAAAATATGCCTCTTGAGAGTTGGCTTTATGTCTCTGAACAGATGTATATGTCTAGCTTTGCCTGCAGTTGAAAGGCAGGTGACTGTGTGTGTGTGACCTAACAAACTTGCCTTTGCTGTGTGTGTCCCTGGTTACCCATCAGAGTAGTCTTCTGTCTAGCAAACAAAACAGTTTTCTTGGGACACTGCTTAGATTTGTGCATTGAAAAATATTTTGTAGTGTAGCACCCAAATCACAATACAGTGTATTATCTGTTTGTGAGAACCAATAGAGCCGAGATAACTTGGAGCCAAAAGATGCTACTCTCTTTGTACAAGCATTTTAATGGACTACCCATCCCTGAGGACTTTCAGTGGTGTTTTTGACAAGACTTTTCTTCTTCTTTGTATTGAAAGATCTCCAAGAAATGTTGAAAGCCACATCAATAGATCCAGTTAGATCTTTCTCTTATCATTTGTTACATATTCTGTTGTTCCTATCTTACTGTCACGTGAAAGCTTGTTTATCACTTAAAAGTTTACTTGTTTGGGGTTGGGATTGTGGCTCAGTGGTAGTGGTAGAACATTTATTTGCCAAGCATTGTAAGACCTTGGGTTGTATCCATAGCACTGTATGAAACTGTAACAGCCACCAAAACCTGTTTCCTTTGAGCAGAGTATGGTGGCTCATGCCTATAATTCCAGCACTTGGGAGGTTGAGCAGATTAAAGCCAGCCTGGCTATATAGAGAGGTCAAGGTCTTCCTGAGCTAAGTTATCAAAGCCCTGTCTGTCTCATGAATCTTATACTAGAGCTTTCAGCTTTAAAGAGATAAAACAAGCTCCCACTAGAACTGTGAATGAGTAGAATTCTTAGTTACATCCTGGCCTTTTTTTTTTTTTTTTTTAATCTTTTATCTAATGAGTAGAGTTAAATGTCTAGCTGGGTCTGGTGGCTTGCATTTGTATCCAGCACTCAGGAGGATGCAGAGGCAGGAGGCTTGCAAATTCAAAGCTGGCATGAGCTTCTTGAAACGTGCCAAGCTAATCTGGGATACACAGAGAGATCCTGTATTAGTTACCTTTTTCCATTGCTGTAACAGAATATCTGAGAGAAGCAACTTGTGGAAGGAAGGGTTTATTTTGGTTGCCAGTTTGCACATGGAGTCCATTGTGACAGGGAAGTCATGGCAGCAGGAGTTAAGGCAGCTGTTAACCGTGTTCCCAGTGAGGAAGCAGAGAGATGAATGCTGCTGTGTAGCTCACTGTCTGCTTTTTATTCAGCCTGAGACCCCATCACATGGGGACGATGCCACCAGCATTCAGTTGGTTTCCTTCCTCAGACCTTTCTGGAAACATCTTCATAGATATATTCATAGTTGTGTTTCCATAAGTGAGTCCAAATTCAGTCTTAACCATCACAAAAGCAAGCAAACAAACAAAAACCAAGAAAAGTAAAGGGAAACATTTAAAAAGTGTGTAGGTGTAACTAGGTATATACCTGTGGTAGAAACACTGCCCAGCATGGATAAATGCCTTAGGTTCCTTCCCCAGGACAGCAGAGGGCATGGTGGAACAGCAGAATCCCGACACTTGGAAGGTGAAGGCAGGAAGATCAGGACCTCAAGGTCATCCTTGGCTACACAGAGAGGCTGACCTGGTTACATGAGATCCTACCCGAAAACCCAAAAAAGGAAAAATATGAAACAAGCCCTGTAGTATAAACAGTGTCATCCAATAAAACTTTCAGTGATGATGGAAATGTTTATGTCTGTTAGTTCAGCTTGATTGCTATCAGTTACATGTGACTACTGGCCCCTTGGAATGTGACTAGTGTGCCCAAGTAACTGGATTTTAAATTATTTTTTGTTTCCATTAAGTTACTTAACCACCACGGCCCAGCTCTAAAACACTCTTTAAAAGTATTCTCTTGGCCACATACAGAGCTCTAGGGGAAGGTCAAAATTCCTTTGACCTGTCATACGATTCTATTTCTCGGTAGGAGGAACCTTGAAATGGTACGCTGTTCTATCTAGGTGGTGATTTTAGTTGAAGAACTAAAAGTATTCTAACCTACATTGACTAGGGCAGGTATTAAGTTCCTGGTTCTCTAGCGCACAAAGTTCAGGAGGACTTTCTGTGGTAGTAGAAAGACCTCTTCCCACCTGCATTACCTGTTACAGCAGATACTAACGGGTGCTGTTGAAAAATTGAAATGTTACCAGAGTGACTACAGAAGAGTTTGGAATTTAATTTAATATAAATGTGAATAGCCACATGTCTCAGTGCTGTTACAGTGGCCAAGGCAACTTGGGAATTAGGGTGTGCAGGTTTTTCTGCTGTGTAGTCCCCAAAGACTATACCCTCTAAAACATTTTTATATACCCTCTAAAACATTTTTAGGCAGATAGTAAAAATTTAGACCAGGGGCTGGAGAAATGGCTCAGCAATTAGGAACATTTGTTTCTATTACAAAGGACCTTGGTTTGGTTCCCAGCAACCACATAGTGGCTCACAGCTATTCATACCTCCAGTTCTAAGGGATCTGTTACTCTCCTCACCTCCATGGGCACCAGGTAAGAAGGTGGTGCACATAAATACATGTGGGTAACAATCATACACTTAAGAAAATAAATCTAAAAATATTTTAAAATTTTATAGGGAATTACTGATACTTAAAATACTAAACATGGTTTGGGATGAGCAAGACAAAGATGGCTGTAAAATTTATGAATAATGTGCTCTGAAACTAAAGAATCCTTGTAATATTCTTGTAAGTGTTAGCAGATTTATGGAGTAGGAAATAGTCTAGTTACATTTGAAAGAGGCAATGTCTTGAACCCATTGTTGCTTTGGTCATTCTGAATCAGAGGCCAAACTTTATTCCTAAAATTAAACAGCGGGTTGATACTAATCTCCACGGTTTTCAGGTCCCTGATCAATCAGCAGAGGAAAGCCCTGGGTAGCTTTTGGATATCTTTCTTGCCTGAAAACAGTGGGACTCAATCCTTGAGATCCAGTGTTTAAGTAATAAGGTCTGAAATAAAGACCTTCATTTTTCATTATTTACAGTAAGTATTTGAGAAGTACAGTGGTTGGTGTGCCTTTACCTTACAGGAGTTATACACTGAAGAACCAGTTACTGGGTAGTGAAGTTTGTGCGGTTGTGTTGGCATTGATGTGAAGCTGATGTGGGCTCTGCAGTTGTAGTGCTTTGGGAGCACATGGCATCCTTAGGCTCTTAGGCTTTCCCTGAAGGTAAAGTGGTGCTCACTTGGGCAGAAGGCAGTAGAGTAGATGAGTTGTTGTGTGGTTCTCAGGAGTAATGTAGTCTGGATCCTTGTAAATAGTGAAATTATTCCAATTTTTTGTTTTGTTTTGTTTTTGAGACAGACTTTCTCTGTGTAGCCTTGGCTGTTCTGGAACTTGAATTTGTAGACCAGGCTGGCCTTGAATTCAGAGATTCCCTGAACTCTGCTTCCTGAGTGCTGGGATTAAAGGCATGCGCTGCCACCGCCTGGCTGTATTCGAAAATTTTTAAGTGATTATTTAAAAAGCAGTGCCTTTTAATTAAAGAACAATTTGCTTTATAGTACATGGCCTGTGGTGAAGGTGTGATTTAGGATCTGTGAATGATTGCTTCATAGTGTCTTAAAGAAATATCTGAAAGAGTCAACTGGTAATTTCAGGATGGCATTTGAGTGAATGTGCCAATTCTAGGTAATGTTTTTGATGAGTTGCGTATTTTTTGTAGTATTGAACTGTACTTGTGTTAATATCTATAATTGCATTCCTTAAAATTGATTTTAAGAAAACCCAAAGTTGTACATCTTTATTTGACTACAACCCACAAGAAGAATATGTTTTACTCTGAGGACTAGTACTCACATTAATATAACATGTACATATAATAGAAATAAGTTTCAAAAATAATTACGATAGCTTACACTATATAGTGCTATGATAAATGTAGCATTAAGCATGTACCACAGACTGTGCTAAGTGCTTTACAAACATTAACTTACTGATATTATGTGCACTTTACTCCAGTAGGTTCTGTCCTATTTGAACATAGACAGAGCAGCTTCGGAGCCTCTTTAATAACTATGGATAATGGAAACACTAACAGAGATAGCCCCTGCCCCTGCTGTGCCCTTTGTTGCTCCCTGGCATCACACTGCTTCTCCTCTCCCGTCTTTGCCGGTGTTGGTCCCCTGGTAACTCCACCTGAGGTACGGCTCATCCATCCATTCCGTAGCGCAGCCTAGTGATCTCCAAACATTGTGCACTAAAAGTGATAGGAGGCAAATGAAAGGAAGGAAGACCCGGGCAGCTCGGGGTCCTGCTGTCCCCACATGGAGTATACTCTGGAGATGCAGAATAGAAGAGCTGGAGAGACAGGAAGGGAAGATTCACAGAGCCTCTTCCTCCATGGTCCACCCCTCAAGCTTTACATTGGGGAAAGAGGTCTGCCTGACTTCCTGTCTGTGTGTGTGCTTCTTATGAACCAGCCTGTTACATTAGCAGTTCTGTGGGTATGGTTCTTTGCGCTCTTGCACTGCAATAGAACAATGGTAGGTGTCAGCCTTTGCCTTGAGTCTGCAGCAGCAGGGACCCATTCGCAGGGTCATGGAGTAGCCCAGAGATACTTGAGGCCCCCTTGATAAAGTTTGCTATAAGGTGACACTATAGGGGCCAGGACACCACCTGTTACTCTGCGTCCACAGACTAACCCACCCCTTCTCCCCAGACTGGCCTTTCTCCTATGTCTCTTGCTTGAATCCAACCTGTTGACTTAAGGCAGCCCTGTTCAGCCATCTTACTAGACACTCTCTTGCAGCACTGTGACCCCCCTCCCCTTCCTGCTCCTCATTTACTCCTCTTTTTTGGCAGGGGGCAAGATTTTGCCTTGTAGCTCAGACTGGCCTAGAACTCACTGTGTAGCTCAGTTTGGTATTGAACTCATGATCTTCCTCCTGCCCCAGCTTTCTACAATACTGGGACTATAGCCTGGTACCAGTGACATCTTGACTAGAGCAGTTGCTTCCAGTGTGCATTGTCTCTTCAGCTCTGATGTGGGCTGTTGTCATAAGGCCCCGGCATTGACTGCTCAACCCATCCTGCAGTTTGATACAAGAGAACTGAGCTGAGCTATAACCCCAGCACTTGGGGTTAGAGGTGGGAAGATCACCCCGGGCTGTATGGCATGAGACCCTGTCTCACCATCTCCCTCACCCACTCCCTAACCGCCCCCCCCAAAAAAGACCTGGAGGATATAGGGGTGAAACCAGCATTTTTTCATTCTGCTCTTTTTGAAAATTGTATTACATTTATTTAGTGTGTATATGGTGTGTGTGTTCTTGGGTGTTCGAGTGCCGTGACACACGTGCAATCAGCACAACAGCATTTGGGAGATGATTCTCTCCTTTTACAATGTGGATCCCAGAGGTTGAACTCAGGTCAGTCAGGCTTGGTGGCAAGCACCCTTACACACTGAGCCGTCTTGCCAGCCTTGTATTCTTGCTGACATTTTTTATTTTATATTTAAAATTGTTGATTGTATATGTTTAGCTTTTTGCCTGCATATGTGTCTGTGCATCACATGTGTGCCTGGTGCCTACAGAGGCCAGACAAAGGTGTGCTTCAGGGATCCAGCTTAGGTCAGCAGACCAAGTGCTTTTACCTGCCTGTGGATCCATCACCTTTGCACACTGTGCTCTTCTAGAGTTACTACAACATGGTGTGAAGTCCCAGATTCTCCAGTGGAACACTTGGTTGAGTGAAGGGCCAAGGAAAATAGTAGGAAGAAGAAAGGAGACTGGTGAGAAACTGGAGGTCAGGTGATATACTAGGGAAGTGGGGCTTTATCATCATGTAACAGCACGTTTCCAGCCACCTCCTGCTATGGCCACCCTTCATTTTATAGCAGTCACTGGCAGCAGTGTGACTAGAAAGGGTAGGAGTGGAGGCATGGTGTTCACTTGGAAGGCATCCTCTCAGTGAGTTCGGCGGATGGGGAGAGCAGCAGCAGTGGCAGCTTGGAAGCAGAGAACAGCTTTCATACCTGGCACAGTTGTGAAGGGATTTCTTGGATCTTCACTTGTTCTAGAACTGCCTGTCTACCTCTGCCAGTTCTTTGCTGTGGTCACAGATGACCTTCGTGGGACTTTATGGCTAAGTTTTAGGCTTCATTACTCACAACCCAGAGAGACAGAAATAGAACACCATGTCAGGACAGCCCTGCCCTGTAGCCTGGAAGATACATTCTTTTAGCCTCCAGTCGGTCTGGTTTGGACAGATGTGGACAGAAGGTAGATTATCTTACCCTTTTTTCTTTTTTTAACATTGCCAGAGGGTAAGAACTAAATTCAGATCTAAGATTTCAGTTTAACAAATTGAAAGTATTTTGAGATATGATATTCTGGCAGGCCTAGTACTCCCTAGGTAGATTGGTTAGCCTCGAAGTTGCAGCAGTCTTCTGTCTCCACCTCTGGAATGCTCAGATTTAAGAGAATGCCACCAGATGGGGCTAGATTTCATATGTTAATTGTCATACAAGTATTCTTTTATCCCTAGACTGAGATACATTAGCACACCAGTTCTCAACCTGTGGGTCTCAACCCCTTGAGTTGAATGACCCTTTCACAGAGGTCGCATATGAAATATCCTGCATATCAGGATATTTACGATTCATAATAGTAGCAAATTACAGTTATGAAGTACCAGTGAAAATAATTTTGTGGTTGGGGGTCACCACAACATGAGGAACTGTTTTAAAGGGTCATAGCATTAGGAAGGTTGAGACCCGCTGCATTAACTGTATTTTTTACCCTTGTGGGAAAGGCACACCCTACCTCCCACCCCACCCCCACTGCTATGAAAAGTCATGTTTAGAAAATGAAATAAAATGGTAAAGAACTCTTGAGTTTCAAAAATAACTAACAAGTACTACTAGTGCTTTGGATATTTAGTTATTTATTTGTGATTTTGAGGCAGAGTCTCACTATGTAGCTCTGGTTGTCTTGGAACTCTCTTCGTAGACCAGGCTGGCCTCGAACTCACAGAGATTCACCTGGTTCTGCCTCCTGAATGCTGGGATTCAAGACATGCACCACCAAGCCTGGCAGTGCCTTAGATTTAGAAGAGTTTTTAGGGTTATGGGAATAATTTTATCACTGTAGGGGGAGCTTATGCACCATGTTCTATTCTGCAAACTTTTGCCTTTGCAGAAACTTCCATATGTATTTAAAATGGATGCTTAATGAGCCAGTGCCTCTTAGGCATATGCCACAATTATTTGGAGTTTGTAATCTGTGCTGAGCCTTTCCACTGTTTTGATACAAGGTGAAAGGTTCTGTACTTGGAAAAAGACATATATTTAAATCTTTGTAATTATCACCTACTTGTGGCTTAGAATCCTCGAGAGCCTGTGGAAATACTTTGTTTTTCTTGGCACTAACCGAGTGTTACCTTTTCACTTAGGATGTGCTATTTAAGCCTTAGGGAAATAATAAATCTGTATCTGTTCTCAGGTATTCTAGGAATAGCAGTCATCATTTCAGTTTTCTGTGTGTTCTCAGCTCTGTTAAAGAATAACATAGTTTATTGATTCGGTGTAATTGATAGAGTAGACAGGAAGTTGTTTACTTCTGTGTTTTCTAGTTGTCATTCCTCAGTCTGTGAGACTCCTTTATTGTAATACTCAAACTTCTGAAATTTACAGTACTTTTTCTCCTTAGGTGACTTCATTTATTCAGATACGCCATTATGTTTATAAGTGATGTTAATCAAACCAAAATAAAAGTTCATATCAATCAAAAACTGCTTTTTATTATTTATTTAATTTATAAGTATTTTTCTTTCCATGGAAAGATTGGTTTGTAATTTATAAAGAAGACTGTTAGGACAGCAGGTCAACCTTGTATGTTATATGTGGTATCTGAACTACTTAACACACAATCTTAAGGAATGTTTATTCACTTATCCATCAAAGATTTATGGAGCCATTTTCATATGCCAGGTATTGAAGACACCGTGAGTATATCAATGAAAATAATAATTTTTTTTTTTTTTAAGACAGTAGTTCTAGCTCAGGCTGTCTTTACTGTGTAACTGATGGCTGTGAACTTCTGGTTGGCCCACCTTCGTCTCTCAAATTCTGGGATTACAGGTCTGTTACCACACCTGGTTACAAAACTGATTTTAAAAAACAAAGCACGGATCCTATGTTCTAATAGAAAATGATGATGTTTTTGTTCTTGCAGTGTTGGGGACTGAGCTTAAAGCCTTGCATCTGCTAGGTGGGCGCTCTCTTGTGATGCCACACACTCTAGTCCTGAGAAAAAAGGGCTTATTTAAAATAGCTAATTCAAACTGCCTGACAGTAGGAGGCAGAAGAGTGTGAGTCCAGCTTGGCTCCATAGTGGAAACCTTGTTTCAAAAATAAGAAAGAACAATTAGCACAGGACAGAAGCACCTCAGATGTGGTATTTCTGTTAGTGTGTTATTGGCCTCAGTTTGAACACCATACTTTTGAACTTTTGCCAGAAGAATAGGTCCATTGGCTTTTGTTTTGTTGAGAATGGTTTTCATGCTTTTTAATTCTTTTTTAAAATATATATTTATTTTATGTATATGAGCGCTTTGTCTTCATGCACAACAGAAGAAGGAATCGGATCCCATAACAGATGGTTGTGAGCCACCATGTGTGTGCTGGGAATTGAACTCAGGACCTCTGGAAGAGCAGCCAGTGCTCTTAACCTCTGGTCCATCTCTCCAGTCCCCGTCTTTTTCAATTCTTTCGCATTGCATGCATCCAGGTGACTCTGAGATTCGCCTCACTGAGCAGCAAAGTACTGTGTTACTGTTCTGCCAGTGACTGCCGCAGAGTACCCACATCCTCTTGAGGCAGGTTCCGTGCAGTGTCCAGTCTGGAGCCAAACCAGGCAATTTTCTTCTCTTCCTCAGATTAGGAAACAGCAGGTGGGCTTTGAGAGGTCAAGGTTGTGCCCATTTTAGAACAAAATAAATATTTTTTCCCTTTATATAATAATGTATCCATACTACAAAACTAAGAAAAAAATAGAAGTTTTAGTTTCTTCACCATAGTATAGCCACACATTCCTAAAATGTTTATTTTTCGACAAAATTGGTAAACCTTTTAATTTCAGTATATTTTCATGTGTCAAAAACAAGAATTTTGGGCTGGAGAGATGGCTCAGCAGTTAAGAGCACTGGCTATTCTTCCAGAAGACCTGGGTTCAATTCCCAGTACCCACATGGCAGCTCACAACTGTCTTCCAGTTACAGGGGCTTAGATACATGCAAGGCAAAACACCAAGGTACACAAAATGAAAATAAATAAATCATTAAAAATAAAACCCAAACAAGACAGGAATGTGATGGCTTTATTCTATTAAACTCCAAGAAACTATATGGGTGATTCATGTACATTTAAATTTTTTTTTTAATCTTTTGTTTTTCAAGACACAGGGTTTTCCTGTGTAGCTCTGGCTGTCCTGGAACTCGCTCTGTAGACCACTCTGGCCACAAACTCACAGAGATCCACCTGCCTCTGCCTCCCTAGTGCTGGGATTAAAAGTGTGCACCACCACCCAGCATCTCTTGATGCTGATTGCTGTAGTAAGGTTCTTTTTGTGGATTTGAAGGGTGTTGAAATAGAGTCCTTTTATGTAGTCCTGGCTGGCCTTGAACTTGGGACCATTCTCCAAGTGCTGGGATCACTCCTGGTGGTGGGGTGGTTCATTTGAAGGTTCCATTCACACTTCATCCTTACAGTGTGCTTGCTTGGCTGTACTGGGGTTTACCCTTCCTTCATAAGCTCCTCAGTCTGCACACATTGCGGCTGTGTCATTTTGTAACAGTTGTAATAGCTAATATGTGTTGAATCAAAGCAATTAGCTACACTGCTTTAAATGTTCTACTTCTCATTTAATGCTCACAACAAATCTGTGGTGAAGTCCTATCTTCAGCTCCGCTGTACAGATGGAAAAATTAAGGCACAGAGACGAATTGGGCTAATGTCACAAAGCTAGCAGGTGGCGACAATGGAATAAGCAGTCTCACTCCAGACCCTGTGTTTATGACAACTTGGTTGATTTCCTCCTGTGAATCATCAGCCCACTTTCTTTAAATTTGACAACTGCAGTAATGTTTTTGGAGCATAAAGCATAAATGTAATACCCAAACCTTATAGTAGCATCCAGATGGCCACACCACTGTGCTTACATATTTTTTCTTTTTTTCTTTTCTATCTTCTCCCACCCCCCAACAAAGCGGGGGTCCTCATTTAGCCCAGGCTGGCCTCAAAGCCCAGGATGACCTTGAACTGCTGATTTTCCTGTCTCTTCTCTAGTGCTATGATTATAGGCGTTTGTCACCATTTCCCATTTGAGTAGTACTAGGGATCAAACCAGGACTACATGCATGCTAGGTAAGCATTCTGCCAACTTACCAACTGAGCTACATCTCCAGCCCTCTTAGTATTTTTTTTTCCGTGTGTGTGTGTGTGTGTGTGTGTGTGTGTGTGTGTGTGTGTGTTTCTGAGATTAAACCCAGGTCCTTTTATATACTGGGCAAGTGCCTATATTTCTCATTGAATTGATTTTCATCATTCCGATTTGTGGAATCTTATAGCTTGCTATATTCTTTTTTATATTATGATGATAAATCTTGTATCTCACTTGAAATTATGTATTGATTCCAAATAATGTTGTGTAGGTGATCAGGGAAATACAGTTACAGTTGTTCTCCAGAGTCATTTGGGTTTGAACTCCTCAAAAATTCTTGTAAAATGAAAACTGGCACCACATCACTAGGGAATGTTTGAATCTAAGGCTGCTTTTTGGAAGTCTGTGTCATGGTTGGGCATTAAAGCCAACTCTTAAAGTGAAACCTGTGAAGATTTAATGTGACAATATAATGTGCTTGCTACATTGAACATCCATCTACAGCAAGACATATATCTACTGCAGATACGTCCAAGACAGAGGCCTTAACTAAAGGGCATATTTCATCTATCCCATGAGAAGTGGAAGTCTTAATGAACCATTACATCTGAGTTTTCTCATCACTTATGCTTTTAAATTATCAACATAAAAAATAGATTTTATTATATGAATATTTTGCTGCATGTAAGCCCATCATATGCATGCGGTGCTAGAGGAGGCCAGAAGAGGGCATCAGATCCCCTGGAACTGGAGTTATAGGCTGTTGTAAACTGCCATGTGGGTGCTGGGAATTGAACCTGGATCCTCTAGAAGAGTAGCCAGTGCTCTTAACTGCTAAGCCATCTTCCTAGCCTCCATAAGCTTTTTCTTCCTAGATCCATCCTTATTATCAATGCCATCATAACCATGAACTGTATCAAATTCCTTCTTATATGTGTCAAAACTCATGGTGAACAAGTTCTGGGTTACAAAAGAGGACTTAACAACAACAAATACAAGTTCTGCTTTGGAAGTTTTAAGGAAGAATTTAAAATGTGAAAATAAAATTAAAGTCTTTGTTATAGAAGATTCATTGCCATTCATTCACATCTCAAGTCAACTCCTCTTAAATGAGGCGCTTGAATTATAGCAGAAGAAACATCTACAAGGTACCATTACTTTTTGACTGTTAAAACAGGTAAGTGTGATGCTTACTTGCCAAAGGATGTTACAGATTATGGCCATTTCCTCATGCTTTTTATTATTTGCTGTATGAGTAAATGGTTGGAGACTTGTCTCCTTAGAGATAAGAATGGAGATGAGATGAACTGTAGTGTATACAAGTTGTGTTCCACACCATGGCATTTTTGTTGACAATGGAGATGCACACAGAGGCAGCCCCATTATAATGGAGCCAAAAATTTGCAGTCATTTAGTCAAGTCGTTGTAGCTATCCTTATGTTCCGTGACAAAACATGACTCACCATGTCGGGATACTGGTAGAATGAACCTACTCTGTTGCCAGTCAGTAAAAGTATAGACAGCCAAGCCGGGGGCTCACGTCTGCAATCTGAGCAACTGGAAGGCTCTCCTAGTTTGCTTTCTCTGTTGCTTTGATAAACATGGCCAAAGCAATTGAGGAGGCAAGGGTTTACTTCATTGTTACAGTTTACAATCCATCATGAAGAGAAGTAAGGGCCTGGACTCATTTAGGAACCTGAAGACAAGACTTGAAGCAGAAACCATGGAGGAACACAGCTTCCTGGCTTGCTCCCTCTGGCTAGTCGGTCAGCTTGCTTTATTATACCACCTGCCTGGTTGTGGCATTGACCATAGCGGGCTGGGCTCTCCCACATCAATCAAGAAAATGTCCCATAGACATGCCATAGGCCAATCTGAGAGAGACTTTTTTTTCAATTTAGGTTCCCTCTTGCCAAATGCCATTAGCTTCTGTCAAGTTGACAAAAAAAATTAGTTAGCAGGGGAGGCTGATGCAGGAGGATTTTTATGAGTTCTAGGGTACTCTTAGTTACAGAATGAGACTATCATATAAAACAGCAACAACAAAAAAGATATCGTACAGTCTTACATTTAATTATGGATAGTACATAGACTTGAAAATGATAGTGTGCCTATGGGTAGTTTAGTTGCATTCTTTACAATAATTTTATAATGTATTGACTTAAAGTCATTACTGTAAGACTCACTGCACTGGCTGCCCCCTCATATACTAGTTAAGAGGCCATGTACAGAGACAGACCCATGCCTATTAGGTTTGAGTAAGTACACTATGATTTCTGCTCGTGACAAAATGATCTAACTACATTTTCTTCTTTTTTTTCCACCCTGAGACAGGGTCTTATGTAGCTCAGGCTGATTTGAAAGTTACTGTGTAACTGAAGGTGACTTGAGTGAGTGATGTGCCTGCCTCCACCTCCCAGTGCTAGAATTACAGGAGTGTACCCACCATGTCCTGTGCTGATCATCTAAATTTCTTACAACTTTCTAAATAAGGTTAGGTTACCCCAAGGCAGAAACTTACAGTAAACTTAGAACTTGCTTTTCTGTTAAATTTTCATAGAAATGGTAAGAGATCTCATGCAGTTTATAGTTTATACCATGTAAATGCAAAAAAAAAATCTTTACATTTTCAGAACTGGTTAAATCTTGATTTAATGTTTACGCCTAGAAGTCTTTTTTTTTTTTCCTTTTTTTTAATCTTCAAATTGTGTATGAGTGTGTTGCCTGCCTGTGTGTCTGCAGCATATATGTGCTGGTTGCCCTCAGAGGTCAGAAGGGGACATCAGATCTTCTGGGACTAGAGTTATAGTCAATGGAGAACCACCATGTGGGTGCTAGGAATTGAACTTGGGTCCTCTACAAGATCATTCAGTGCTTTTAATTACTGAGCCCTCTCTCCAGCCATGGGGTAGATGTCTTGATGGGGGATTCTAGTAGCTTAAGTTTTTAGGTGAGCTCTTATGGATGTCAGGATTGATTTCATAAGTACATCAACTTACTAGTGGAAACACTTATTATAGGTTGTCTTTGCATGTTAGATGGTAGTTTCCAGTAAGAAAACAAGTACAGTTGGCAGTGGTGGCGCACACCTTTAATCCCAGCACTCAGGGGGCAGAGGTAGGCGGATCTCTGAGTTTGAGGCCAGCCTGATCAACACAAGGTGTTCCGGGACAACCAGGGCTACACAGGGAAACCCTGTCTCGAAAGAAAGGAAGAAAGAAAACAAGTTCAAAATGAGATAATCATGTGGACAGCATATGAAAGGGATTAAGTGGCCTACTATTCATGTTCATTTTTAAAAACTTTCTGAGTGTGCCCCATAGTGTGCTTGTCGGTGTCAGAGGACAACTCTTCAGTTGGTTCTCTCTGCCCCCCTTTGTGTGGTTTGGGCCAGGAAGTCAGGTGGCCAGGCCTGTTGAGCAAGCATCTCTACTTGATGAGCCTTCTCATTGACCCGCTGGTTTCACTTTTAAACTTTTAATGAGTAGAGCCCACGTTGGTGTCTCAGCAGCAAGGTAATGTTACTACAATAAAGGCTGGTCAGGATTTTTATTGTTATTTGGGTTTTTGTTGTTAGAGGAGTGACATGATTGTGGAATCATAATATAAAGTGTTTGTATGGGGACTTACGTTTTAAATATTGTGTTATTGTTTACTTATGTGTATGCGTCTGAGGAGGTCAGATGGGTGTCCGATCCCTTGGAGCTGGAGTTACAGGTTATTGTGAGCTTCCTGATGTGGATGCTGAAAATCGAACTTAGGTCCTCTTCAAGAACCATACATGTTCTTAACCCCTGAGCCATTTCTTCCGTCCCATATGGAGACTTTAAAAAGGGGAGGAATGTTTCCCTCTGCTATGTCAGAAGTGCTTTTGTGAATGTGCTTCCGGCCTCGTTATCACCTATTAGTAAATTAGTGACAGTTTTAATGTCATCCGAATACCACTGGGAATCAGAGCCTCAAGTGTGAAGTGTTGAGAAGACAAAAACTTGGAAAAAGATTCTGATGTAACAACTTTAGAGGAATGCTTTTCCTGGAGTACCATCCTGTATGGATATCACACCCTGTTTAACGTTCCCTTCCAAGTTAGGCTCCATTATAAGTGATTCCCTAGCATGCCCGAGAGTCCATTCCCAGTCTAGCATATATAGCATTTGCCAAGCTTTTCTATAGTACCTGCCAGTTTTGTTGGAGTTCTTTAGTTTTGTATTGAGATGGGGTAGCCTAGACTGACCTTGTATTTCCAGAATGAATGAATTTTAAAATATTGCTTTTTGCCACTTAAGAGAAACGAATTGTTGCTTATCACAGAAAAAAAGGCCTTAAAAAAACAAACAAGTAAAGTGAGATCTTTGTACGTTCTTTTTGTTTTATTGTGGTAGGGTCTGGCTATTTAGCCCAGGATAGGCCAGAATTTTCTATCCTTCTGCCTCTACTTCTCGTGCTAAAATTACAAGTGTGCACCACCACATCTAGGATGCTTTTTTTACTTAAATAATTGATTAAAATGAATTGAGAAACCAAGCAATAAGGTATTTTTTTCTGAATCAGATACTGTTCTCCTTTGTTTTTATTTACTTATTTGTTTATTGTGAGCTTTACTAAATTTTCTTGGAAAAAAACAAAACAAAACAGGAGATCTGGGTGCTGTGTAGCATGTCTTTGGCTCCAGCTTATGAGAAGTTGAGGTGAGGAAATCTCTTGACTTTGGGTTCAGCCTTGGCAACACAGTGAGACTTTGGCCCTGAGAGGATTACAGTCAGTTTACCATGGATGGCGGTGAAGCCTTCACCTGCTGAACCCTCCTGCTGGCGCTGGCTGTGCCAGTCTTTAAAGTCTCTTCTGAAGCCTGTCATATGAATGAAGCCTGCTTACCTCAGACTTCCTAATACACACTGCGTTCTGTAGAGAAGAAAGCCTGCGTGCTGTAGCACAGTAGATTTGAGGCAGAGGTGTATGGGCTCCTCAGAGATCGTGTGACGTTGGTAATGTGAACATTTTCCTCAGGAGAGGATCCACGGCCCTATAGACTAAGACTCTCCTGGATAGAAAAAGGGAAAGCAAAGGGTTTAGAATATGAAGATTTTTACTTGACAAAGCTTTCTCTTAACAATAGAGTGGTGGGGGCGTGGGGTGGGGAATGACACACATTTCCTATATTTTTTTCTTAGTCTTATTTTTGTTTGTTTGTTTTTAAAGGATTTAGTCAATTGGAAAGTCAGTTTGCCAGATATCAATGTACAGAAAACCCAGTCTGATAAATACTAAGATTTTTGCCCAAATGATTTTGTTTTAGGTACTTTCTACCTCCAAATTTGCAATTGTATGTCAAAAGATATAATTGCAAATTTATGCTTTTGTTTTGTATTGGTTTGATTTTTTCTTTTTTTTCTTTTTTCTTTCTTTCTTTTTTTTTTTTTGAGACAGACCTATTTCTGGCTGTCTTGGGGCTCCACGTAGACCAGGCTGGCCTAGAACTCACAAGAGATTCTCCAACCTCTGTCTCCCAACATTGGGATTACAGGCATGTGCCAGCTACTGTTAGCATGTTAGGTAAGCAGTCTTTCAGCTGAGCTACATCTCCAGCCCCCAGATGTGAGGGAGGGAGGGAGGGAGGGAGGGAGGGAGGGAGGGAGGGAGAGAGAGAGAGAGAGAGAGAGAGAGAGAGAGAGAGAGAGAGAGAGTGTGAGTGTGTCTGTGTGTGTCTGTGTTGCTTAAGACTGAACCCAAGGCCTTATACATGCTAGGCAAGTATTCCACTGAACCTTTTGAGTTTTTATTAAACTTTGTTTTTCATTGCCTTAGTTAAGAGCCTATTACTAGTAGTAATTATAATAGGAGTTTAAAGGAAATAAATCTATTTTACAGAGACTACTCATTTGTCTTAGTCACAGGTATTTGTTTGGTGGGTTTGTTTCCAGAGACAAGGTCTCCCTGTATACCAGGCTGGCCTTGAACTTGCAGCAGTCTTTCTGCCTGGCATGCTGGGATTATAGATGTGAACTGCCATGCCCAGTTTGAAGTGTTATTTTGACACTTTTTATAAGAAAACCAGTTATCGGAGATTCGTTTCCTGTGTAATTCCCCATCTCTTGGGGTATATAAGTTTTGAGGACTTGTCTTAAGCATTTGAGTGAGAGGAGTTTTGGGTTTGCCATGTTCAGGTGGCTGCTGGGTATGGTCAATGTGGCCAGTCGGACAACTGCATCTGAAACGCTGTGCACTGTTGTTCTTTCTTTAACACCGTTCCCTGCTGTTCTAACGGAGCTGTCCTCCCGCGGGTGCACTTGATTTTTCACCTGACATCTTAGACCAGTGAAGCCCGTGTTTTCTAAACAGCATGTTTATACCGCCATTGTGACTGATTTCTGCTCCTCCTCACTAGATACTCTGTTCCACTTGCTCGCAGCTCTGTTAGAACAGTGGTTTTGTCATGGTGAATATTTTATTACATGAAGTGGGTAAAGTATGGAACCAGTAGCAGAATCCTTGGCCTATGCCTGAATGAGCTATTTAGTTTGCCTCCTGTATTCCCAAACCAGGGAGGAACTAGCTCTTCCCACTTCCTGAGTGCAAGAGCAGGATTAGAGGACACTGAAGTGAAAAACCTCCGTTTCACCCTTAGTAACTTAATAATGCCAGGAAGGGCTTTGAAGCCGCTGGCCCTGCTTGTAGATCTTATTTTCCAAGCCTTTCAGTATTTGATTTGCCCTTTTCTGAACTCTACAATTTCCCTCTCTTGTAGCTGGTTCGATGCCCAGAACTGAATGCTGTGCTCCAGCTGTGGCCTCACCGGTGCTGAATAGAGAGGAAGAGCCACCTTCATAGCTTACATGTGATTCCTCTGCTTATACAACCCAATACTGGATTTACTTACTTTGGCAAGATAGCTGCATTGTGCACTGTATTTAATGTTACGTGTACTGTAACCCTGGGTCCTTCCCTGCATTGCTGCCGTCAACCCTCGATCCTGCCAATCTAAAACTCCTGCCTCTGTTTACCTGCCCCCCTCCCCATAGACTCCCCATGCATTCATCCACAATGAATGTCATCTTTGTATTCTCTGGTTTCCTTTTACTTTATCTGAAGCTCTGGCAAGACTTTCACTCTGTCCTATAAATTGTTGCTGTCAGCCAGCTTTTCACCCTGCTTCGGTAGTGGAGCACCCCCTCAAGCCTTTTCTCTGGTCCTTGTCCGTTTGTAGTCCTGAAACCAAGCATTTGCTAAGGTGGATTGATAAGCATTCACCTGGAGTTTCTGAATCAGGTACTGGGAACAGCTCTGGTTTGGCCCCCTGAAGTTGTTACCCTGCTTAGTTCTGTCTAGATTTCCTTACCTTCTCACGACCTCTGTCTGGGTGGATAGTATAGTCTTACAACCCCTCCTCCAGGGAGGAGATGAAAACATGCAGTCAACTTACCAGAGAGATGTCTCACAGTAAGGAAGCTAACTATTGTCTTTTAGTAGAATAGCCTTTAGTAGTTTTAAGTTTTTCTAATTAGAAATTAAATTGAGGTAAATGAAGAAAGTGAAGGAAGATTTTTTAAATGTTGAAGTAGGCCATGGTTCACCAAGAAAGCCAAATGGTGTATCTTGTTGGATTGGTGGCTGACTCAAATGGGAGCTGAGCTGCAGCCTCATTTTCCTGGACTCTAGAGCATCATGATGCCTGATTTAGAGAAGGTTTTTAGTTGGTTTATTTAGGATTGTTGATACAGCCGCCCAGTCTTTTAATTATATGCTTTGATTAAGCATTTAGAGAATAATGTATTGTATAATCTTTTCTGTGGGTGGTAAGAATTGGAAGATCTCCAAATGTCCTTTTTATCTATGTCTAAGCTCTCAAGTGAATCCTAGTGGGTCTTAGGGTAGCAGTTAAGCCAATGTTTGAGTCAGCCTCCCCGCCCCCCATCATCTTAGTGGATGTGCTCTGTTTAAACAGACTGTTCTTGAGTTTGGGGCATTTATTAGACCTACAAGGTACTGCTTACATGTATTTGTATTTTGAAGGAGAGAAAGTTGATTTGGAAATTTTTTTAATGTCATTTCAGTATATTAGATTATTATGGTTTTAGACATTATCAAACATCTGGTAGATATCAGCACACTGTAAACCTGTGTTACAGGTGTATACTGCAACTAAGAGGTGTATAGAGCTGTCAGAGATGGCTGATTTCAGTATTCACAATTACACAACCAAAGGAAATGATAAGCTCAACTTGGTGGGCTTTAAGAATGTCGTTTCTCTGGTTCCTCCCCATGTATATTATCACAATTTGCTAAATTTATTTTTGATTAAGAGAATAAATGTTTGCAAATATAGGAAGGAATGGGTAGACTTGCTTGTGCCCATGTCACCTCCTCACGAGTGTGGCACCTTCTCACAAGTGTGGCACTTTTCTTGAAAGGAAACGTTAGTTTTGTTCCTTGGCTTCTGGAGTAACCCAGTGACAGAGCCAGTCAACTGGACTTCGGTGTTCTGTAGGCAGCCAGTAAGCAGTGAGAAGGGTCCGCTTTCCATCTCCATTTATGGTCTCAGGGGAAAGGGACAAGACTGGGACTCTATTTACAGTCCTTAGCAATCGAGTGGAGTGGTTGGGGTGTTCTTGGAGGCAGAAACTAGACATTGTGAGATAAAAATAAATTGTCAGGGGTTGTTTGCAATTCAAATTCCAATCTCTGAGGAGGGCAGAGGGTGCTGGGAAAGGGGAGTATATGCAGGGTCAAGTGAGATTTGCAGCGCTTCTCTCCGTTGGGAGATTTGATCATGACACACATTTTCCAAGTTTATGTTTCTGGATTGTTCTAGAAAGTTTTGTCCTATGGGGTCATGATTCTCTGTTGCAAAAAGAAAGCTGAGATGATTTTTAAAGGGTTTATGGGAAGCCTCAGTTCTGTAAGGTATTATCATTTGAGGTGGTGGGAGAGATGCTGTGAAAATGAGATGATTGTTTGGGGGTTCAAGGCTCCAGGGAGGGTGACTGTGTCTGAGGGAGATGATCATGTCTCATGCTTTTATTATTCTTTTTGCCTGTTTGGATTTCTGGCCTCAAGGAACAGAGTTAAAGAGTCTTTGAGGGAGTGTCTGTAGGTTGTCAGCTGTGGTTTAAAGGTACTGCACTCATGGAGAGCCCTAAAGACTCAGACTTGTTTTCCTTTGGTGAGATAGATCATGTATTAGCTTATGGAAGACAACTTCTCCTTTAGGAGAATCTTACAGTCTTGATAATATCTAGTTAGCGATAAACTAGTTTTAACAGTTAAGTTAGAAAATATTTAGGAGCCACCATGGAAAGGGGATTTTGTCCCTCAAAAAAATTCTGAGTGGAACCCCATAAAGTAGAAGAGTGATTAGAAGGAGGGAAGGAAGGTAGAGTCAATAGAGCCCGAATGTGACTGGATTTTTCAGCTGAGACGACAAAGTCCTTGATTTATCTTTTGATGGGTCAAGTAAGAGCATAAGGTGTGTACCATTAAATATGGGAAACTGGGCTAGTCTGAAATATGTAATAGAAAAAAGACCATAAAAAACGAGAGTTGAACAAGGCAGCGATGTTCCCCAGGTTTTGTCCTGGAGCTTGCATAATGGTATTTATTTGCTGTGTGTCAAGCGACAGAAAGAGTGAGGTAACTCCCTCACCTCCTAAGAAAGACTGTTGGCCTTGTTTGTTGGTTTGTTTAGCTGGCAGTTTCAGTTGGTAGACTAGTAAAGTGTAGGAATTAATGTACTACTTCTTGGTCATTGTGTTTGAGACTGGAGACTTAGGACATTATTGATTTGATTTCTGCTTAAATTGTAGAAGTTTTTACCATGACAGAGTGAGTTAGTGAAGACCACAGACTCTGTAGAGACCTGTTTTGTTAGCTATGTTGTCTAGGCAACTGTTTTCCCCTGTACTCCTTAACCAAGGGTAAGGAAGGTGTTCTTCACTTGGGGAATTCTTCTTTCTGTCCTCTTTCCCTCACGTCTTCCAAATTCTGGGCACCACAGCAGCTCTCTCCTGTGGCAGGTGTGCATCCTATTGGCTGGCTGGTATTTCTTTTTTTTTTTTCTCCCCCTTACCCTTTTTTAATGGGGGAGGGGGCATAAAATATGTGTATGGGTACATGCAATAATGTTGTAATGTTTCTTGTTGTTTTAATTGATAATTGCAAAATAATTGTTTGAATTATAACATGTTTGAGTAAATGCTAAATTAGTATTTTTCTAATATAATAATGAATTTGAAATCTAGCATTCCTGTAACAATGTGTCTTTGTTTGTCTGTCTGTGTCTGTCTGATAGTAATTAATATCTGTGGTCCGTATCTGGAGGAGGAAGTACAGCTTTAAAGGAATAACAAAAGACTTTGTGTCTTAGACCCTTCGCAGGTGTTACAGTCGGGTGAAAGAACATGGTGTTGGGAAAAGAAAGAGCAGTTACACATTTGAACAGTTGGAACAGGTGTTTGGTCAGGGAGGATGGGATGCTCAGCCCTGCCAGCCTGTACTTATTAACAGTAGTGGCTTGTACCAGGAGCTGGAGTCAGATGGCAGCACTATGGAGGACTATTCACAGGAGGACTGGGGAAACCACAGTCAGGATCTCCATGGCTACCCAACAGATCAGGAATTGGGTAAGAAACCAATACATGTGCTGTGTGTGTGTGTGTATACCTGGTGTGTGCACTGGTATCTGATAGCTTCTAGTGTTGTCAGCACAAGGCATATTGCTAAACTATTTGAGCCAATGTGGGCATCCTTGGCTTAGCATCAAACTGCCAAGTAGTAGTAGTGCTTGGCATTGGTTACTTGGTGATTTGGGTACCACTAAGCTCCCTGAAGATAGGAGAATTCCTAATCTGAGTCATACAAGGAGGTTCACTGACAGAATCTTCTGCAACTCAAAATACTCTGCTCTTTGTAGCGCTAAGATTTCTGCCAAGAGCACTCAATCTTGGTCCAGCTCCTTTAAATCTACATTTGAGTGGCCGCATTGAGAGGATACATGTAGATTTTGTTTGCTTGTATCTCTTTATGTCAAGTATTCCAGTTTCGACTCTTACTTGGGAAGTATTGGTCAGGTTGTGTGATGAGTAAGTTAGAAGTAAATAGCCTTCCCCTTGTGTTGTGCTCAGATGACTTCTGAGAACGTGCAGGCGGGATTGGCTGTGTACATTTGTTTCCCTTCCTTAAGGAAAAAATTACAGAAATCTTGCCCAGTGACAGAGAAATAAAGAAAAAGGGGCAGACTGTTAGCTTATTTTCTATTAATACTATTATAACTTCTCCCAAATATGGGAAGGGAAAAAGATAGAGGCTCTCCGGTTGCTAAGATTATCAGCCATATGTAAGAAAATGAAGATTGGAAGAATAAGAATAGATGCTAAATGATCTTGCCGTTCCATCTCACAAGAAAAATAAGGCCTAGACTGCAGTGTCTCATAACCCTGTTTGCTGTGAAGAGTTAAATCACCCAGACCTTGAGAAAAAATAACATGCAGAATATGCTGATCCTCGTATTTGGGAGAGTAATTACTTACACTGTAAAACCTACGTAGAAAAGCCTAAATAGAGCAGAATCATTTTCATTCTTGTTCTTTTAAAATCATGTTTGCAGTGAAATTAAGCTTTAAGCTCCTCGCCTGAAATCCACTGGTGACCTTGAAGAATTTTATACTTGGGGAGTCTGGTTTCTGATCTTGCATATAAATGTTCGCATCTCATTATATAAAGTTATATTTTTAAGTCTGGTAGAGGGCAGTAAATAGAGCTATTTATCCACATAAATGTATGCCACCACTTACAAAAATATGTTTCAAAATTCTTTGTTTTTCAGATGAAATGCCAGTTTCAAAGAGAACATTAAAAATAAAACAAGAGTCTTCTGAAGAAGCACAGTAAGTTGAAGCTTCGTTTTTGTACCAATGTGTCTAAAGTTTAGTGACCTGGGAGGATCATGGGTATGCTGTAGAAATTCCAGCCTTACCACCGTGGAAGCATGTCTGCTCCTTCATTCTACCACTGGGGACCTGAAATGCCGAATTTTATGTACAGGAAGAAGAAAAAAACGTTAGATGAAAAAATGTGTTTCCCTGTATGGACGTGTTTACTAAGAGATGAGATGAGCCACAAGAACTTGAGTTCAAATGGCACTGGGTGGAACAGCAGAAGGCCAAAGGGGCGTTTAAATTCTTTATAATATCGCAGTTTGAGAATCAGAAATTCAGTTCTTAGATGACCTACTTATGCATGTAGAAAACAGCTCCTGGAGGAAGGACTGAGAAGGTCCAGGATGGAGCCTCTCACTGGCCCAACTGTTGTTCTTACCCCTGAGAGTTTAATACCATCTGTTACATTCACAGTTCTTTTTAATGGCTTTAAGTGAGTTCCTTACCGAAGCCATTAAAAAGGAAAACTAAAGTTTGGGGCTAAATGAGGAGCACTGCTCATTTATCTTCTGGTACCCGTGCCTTATGTATTGCATTCCACATGTTTGATCTTGACGTTTGAGAGACAGGAAGAGACAAGCTGCCACTTGTCACTAGCCTTAAACCCTGGCACTTTTTTGGCATTGGATCTTCAGAAACCAGGAAGTAGGCAGTTCTCAGGGACTACTCAAATAACTATGGTGCCAAATTGCCCCAAGCTTCTGAAATACCCTCGTACTGAGGCCAGCAGGACTCTTTAGTATGCTGTGTCCTCTGCTGCTCTTTTTCTGGGTACCAGCTCAACTAAGGAGTTCGAGGTTCTGAAAGAGCTTCTAGGAGGCCATTTACTTCTCAGTTTAGTACTTCTGAAATTCCTTGCAGTGTCTGACGAGTGCTCATAATGTGAAGTGTTGAATAAAATGAAGTCCTGCCTGAGGTCAATAAAACATTTTAAGTGCTGGAGAGATGGCTTAGTAGTTAAGAGCACCTCCTGTAAAGCATGAGGATTGGAGTTCAGATCCCAGCACCTGTGTAAGAAAGCTGGGCATGGTCGTGTTCTCACCTGTAAAGTTAGCACTGAAGGAGAGAGAGCCAGGGCGAGCTCTGGAGTTGGCAGCTGCCTCCCTACTCAAGAAATTAACACTCCACCTTCAGTGAGAGACACTGCCTCAAAGGAATACAGCTGAGAATGGCAGAGGAAGATACTTACGTCCTCTTCTGGCTTCTGTACATGCATACACACACAGGTGTGCACAGGAGGACACTTATGTCCTCCTCTGGCTTCTGTACATGCATACACACACAGGTG
>CABHPR010144334.1:0-10498 GCA_902168415.1 Peromyscus melanophrys
TAGATATTTGAAAGTCATGGATCTGGAATGTTCCACAAAGGCTCATGTGTTAAAGGTTTAACACTACTGGGAAGTTATAGAGCCTTTAAGGGGCAAAGACTCTGAGGAGGTCTTTAGGTCTTTGGGGTGTGCCCTTTAAAGGGGTTGTGGGACCTGGGCGTCTCCCTTACTCTCTTTCCCTTGGCCATCATGGGGTAAGACGTTTGCTCTTCTATGTTTCTCCACCATATGTACTACCTGTCTCCTCATGGCCTCACAGCCATGGGCCAGTCCATCTGTGAGCCAAAATAAACCTTTTCTCTTTATAAGCTGGCCGCCACACGGGGTGTTTGTTATAGTGGCAGAAAGCCATTCAGAGGAAATGACAGAGAAGGACCCCAGTTCTGGGTGTACCTCAAAGCCACGGGAGACACTGGGAGTGTTTATTTAAGATCGAAGGATAAAGGCTAAAGTTACGGTCTGTGATGACCCACTTAAAGCAAGAACCAGCTTTCTCGTGCAAAGTGGTCTGGACCCAAGGCCACTTCCACCTTGCTGAAACCCAGTCTTAGCTATGACCCAATTACTAAACCCATACCATAACCCCAAAACCATCTCCTTTGGGCCTTCATTTCCATTTCTCAAACCCCACATAGGAGCCCATCATTAAAAACTACATTCCCCAGGATCCCTAGGTTCAAACAGTAGAAAGTTCCAGCAGGAAACTGGAGGGTAGGATGAAGGGAAGGTTCAGGGTTTCCCCATCTGTCTCTCAGCACTGCAACTGAATCCAGCTTCCCAGGAGTCCAGCCTATGCCAGGCAGGCCAACTCCAGGGTCTCTCAGGACCCTTTCCTTTAGTCCTGCCCTAAGGGTGGCCAGGGTGGCCTTCTTTGGCTAGTTTTCAGGGGTTCTTATACTGTCCCTGATTGGCTTTCCAGATCTTCCGACACTCTGTAGCTCTACAGTGCTACACTCCTGTCGAACTATGGGGCATGAGCTTTTAGGTCCCATCCAGAGCCTGCCTGACATCATGCATAAAACTCACATCACTTCCAGGACCTTAGACAACTCAACTGAAATCAGCTTGCAACATTTCTATTTTTCTGCATCAAGAGAATTAGTCAAAATTGTTGTACAAACATGAAAGACACCATTATTTAATTAGAATTAATATATGTAAATTACAGAAAATTAGGAAAACAACCTAAGTCAAAATGATGTTTAATTAACTTACAGACACCCTGATATGACATCTCTATCGTTGATTTATTGTATTTCCAGATCATTCTATTATGACATAAATTCTTTGCCAACAATTTTTAAAAAATCATCTGTATGAGATGATAGAAAATTGTTAGAAATTTCTAGACAAAGGAAATTTGAGCACTCTCTATGATCTAATTTCTTTATGTCATATAAGCTACATTTTCCCTTGAAATGATAGCCCACTGCCACTCTTTCATGCCAATAAACAAACATCTACAGCAACATGAAGCACTAGCAACAGAATTGAACCATTTCATTGTCTGGGCAAACCGTGGCTCAGCCCACAATGCCTGTCTGCTGGGCACTGAGGTTTCTGCAGGGTGATTCACACCGCTGTGGTAGACATCCTCACGGGGAAGCTGCCTTCTTTCTTTGGACGTCAGTGGGATTGCTGTAGGCAGAGTGCATACAGCTGTGCACCCCTTTCCGATGGGGACATGTGAGGAATGCATTGTTGGGTCTCACAGTCATTGTACAGACATCACAGAACAACCCTAGGTGGTACAGCCTGCCGCCCACCTGTATATATGTGTGTAAGCATGAGAGAGAGAAAGAGGCCCCTGTTGCTCAGGACTTGATGAACAAAATCACCCCAGATTAAATCCATCACAGGAGGAAAACAATACAATCAAGAGACTGGATAAACACGGGACACCCAAGGCTGTTGCCGGTACAAGAGCAGCCTGGCTTAGAGCAAACGGATTTGTATAAATAAAATAAAACTCTCAAAATCATAAAAATGCAATACAGCAACCACGTAAGCCAGTGACACAGTTATCACCACAAGCAAGTGTCCTATGCCCCATGTAATTGCATTCACTGTATCTTTTAATTTTACTTTTATTTTTATGTATGTGTGGTGTGTGGCATATGGTGTGCATGTGTGTGTGCCTTTTGCACATGTGGTACTTATTATATATTGGGGTGCACATGGGTATGTGTGCATGTGTGTGTGCATGCACATGGACATACATGCACATGGGTATGTGTACATGTGGACGCCGAGGCTGATGTCAGGAATCATCCTCCATTGTTCTTCCACCTTACTCAATAAGGCAAGGTCTTTCAATCAAACCCAGAGCTTGCCAATGTGGCAAGTCTTGCTATCCAGTTTGCTCTGGGGATCCCACACCTCCACCTTTCAAGGCTGGACTTACAAGAGTACTGCCATGCCTATCTGCAATTACGTGGGTTCTGGGGATCTGAACTCAGGTCCTTAAGCTTGTGCAGCAAGCCTTTTAACCACGTAGCCAGCCCCTAGAGCACTCTCACATAACCTCCAGAGTAGTAGGTATGCCGACTCCAGCATTACCACCCAGGAATACTGCATTGCCCTGTGATGTCACTGTGCAGCTCCACTGCAATCTCACTTGCTGTTCTTGCTGCTGCTGCTGTTTCTGCACCTGCTAGGCAAATGTTCTACCAGGGAGCTACTATAACCCAGCCCCACTAGCATCTCATGAGACACCATCATCTGTCTGTGTTGCCCTGTGGACTGGGACTGTACTTTTGAGGCTTCTCAGTCATAGATAGATAGATAGATAGATAGATAGATAGATAGATAGATAGATAGATAGATGACAGGTAGATAGATAGATAGATAGATAGATAAATAAATAAATAGATAGATAGATGATAGGTAGGTAGGTAGGTAGGTAGATAGATGGATGGATGATAGGTATGTAGAAAGAGAGAGAGAGAGAGAGAGACAGACAGACAGACAGACAGACAGACAGACAGATAAAGTGACCTCTATAGTGGTTGTAAAAAGAAATAATTTGGGGGCCCAGTCCACACAACTAGTCATCCAACAGACCAAGATGAGAACTCAGGGCTACGTTCCTCCAGAATCCTTACCATGCCCGCCATGCCACGTTGCCCCTACCAATGTAGAGATGAACTCACATGCCTGGAGCCTTCCAACCTGGACAAGCATCACTACAGTTTTGATGTTGGATGTCCTGGTCCTCGGTGTGGAGCTGTTGGGGGGTGGAGCCTAGTGAGAGGTCTCTGGGTCATGGGGTGCATGGCTTCTCCCTTTTGCCTCCCTGCCATGAAGTGAGCCATTCTACTGTACCACATACCCCAATCCTAACACAGATGCAAAGCAACACAGGGCCATGTGGCCATAGCCCAGAGCCTCCACATCCATGAGCTGGAGTAGAACTTTTCCCTTTGCATATTGATTATCTCACTGGGTACAGGGGCTCTGTTATCCGACTCCATCCGGAGCAACTGTATTAATGTCCCCTCTCCTCTCCTCTCCTGTCTTCCCATCAGGCCGCAGACAAGACAGTGAAGAACATTAGGTATATAGACAAGGAAATAATAAACCTCAAAAAGGATCTCATACGAAGCCGGTGAGTAAGCCCTGTATGAAATGAGTTATGAGCCAGCAGACATTGCCAGTCAGGCTGGGGACAGGGTAGGGTGGGGGTGGTGGGATAAGCCTTTCCCTAGACATCCACTGGAATACTTATAGGAGGGTAATCTTGGAAAGAGAAAGGGACCTATTTTGGTTACATCTCAGGGAGAATTATAGACCCTCCAACAAGGCCAACTGGCATTGATGTGGGTTTCTGGGGTCCTCACACTTGGTGCCAAGCTCTTTAACAACTGAGTCATCCTCTCAACCCCTAGATAAAACATTTTTTCTCTTCACTCCTTAGCTCCTTTCAGGGAACTGGCAGGAGAATAAAATGGGGCTTTGGATTTAGCCACTGAAGGTGGAATAAGAGGTGGGGACCTTTTTTATCCATTTGCTTTTGCAGAAAACACACATGAGGTGAGCATTGAGGGTCAGTGTCTTAAACACTGCCCTCAAGCCAGACCATAAGGAGGGGCACAAGTCACCTTCCTTGACCCCTCATCACCTAGAAGGTCCCTTTCCTCTGTCCAGCAGCATAGACTAATGGCTGAGGCCAAGTGGAAGATGGAAAAGGAGGTGGTGGATAGGTAATAGGGCTAGGCAAAGGGTCAAGAAAGGACCATAAGAGCAACATTCCCTTTCCATATGAGGGGTGGCCCTGTCTACTCTCCAGGGGCTGGGCTGTGATGTAATCTTTAAGTTCATGACTATCCACTCTAGAAAAGGAACAGATGGAAACAATTCCAGTAATGTTTTACTTAACCCAAAATACTATCACTCAAATTTAAGTCAATAAAAAAAGCATTTAGGGCTGGAGACATAGCTAAATTAGTATGATGCTTAGTTTTGATTGTCAACTTAACTCAATGTGGAATCACCAGGAAGAGGGTCTCAATGACTCTCAAGAGCATCTCAAGAGGGTCTCGGTTGTCTAGGTTGGGTCAGCCTGTAGCCATGCCTGTGAAGGTTTTTTTCTCAATTGAGTTCACTGAGATGGGAAAAATCCACCCTGACTGTGCAGTGTTACTCCATGGTCTGGGCCCTGGGCTGAATGACAAGGAGAGAGCAAACTGAACAGCAAGCATGTGTGCATTCATTTCTCTCCACCCACGACTGTGGATGTCATGTGACCAGCTCCTTCAAGTCCCCTGCCTCGACTTCCCCAAAATGATGGAGATAGCCTGGAGCTGTAAGCCAGCTAAACCCTTTTCTCCCCCGAGCTGCTTTTGGTCAGTGTTTTGTTGGAGCCACAAAGAGCAAAGGAGAACATTCTACAAGTTGAAAGGGGAGAAACGGTAGCAAACAGTGAATGACCTAATGGCCAAGGTGTGGTCCCTTGCTGAAGCTCACACTAGCATGTGCCAGCCAGGTTTCAAGTGTCTGGTTCTCCCTGTGAAGGAATTACTCCTCCCCTCCCTATCCTGGAGAAAGTCCCAGCGTTGAAGCCCTGTGTGACTTTCTTTACAACAAGGGCCACTAAAGAGGTAATTGAGGTTAAATGGGGTCGAGAGCATCCTTATCCGGTCTGTGCTCTTGTAAGAAGAGGGGGACATGTCAGAAATTCATGCACAGAAGTGCATGAGGACAAAGCAAGCAGGGGGCTTCCCAGCAAACCAGAAAGAGATGCTCCAGGACCAGCCAAGCCTATCCACGCCCTGCCTTGGACTTCAGCCTCCACAGCTGTGGAAAACAGTGCATGCAGCCCGTGGCACTCTGTGAAGACAGCCCCAGCAGTTTTGTAACATCACAGATGACATTGCAGTTCTCGGCAGGTGATGTCCTCCGCTCAGGGCTGACCAATAGGGTTCAGCCTGAGAGTGTCAAGTTGAGCTGAGCTCAGGACGGCATGTGAACGTGACTCAGAATCCAGGGATGAGACAGGTTGTGTCTGAAACCATGTTCTGAGGACTTTTGTGGCTGATGCCTTGGGAACCATGAGGCTCTAGGGACTAGTGAGAGGTGAGATGGAGAAACCAGGACTTACCTGGCAGCAGCTGTAGCAGGAAGCAAATAATGAGGATTTTATGGGGTCCAAAAAGGCCCAAACACAGGATTAATTGATCCTTGTGGACACCATTACACCCGTGTCCATTCTTTTTTTTTTTCAGATTTTATTTTAATTTTCAATTATTGCACATGTGTCTTTGCTCTCATGAGTACAGGGCCCTCAGAGGCCAGAAGTGGACATCAGATCCTCTGGAGCTGGAGTCACAAGCAATTGTGACTTGGGTGTTGGGAGCCAAACTCAGGTCCTTGGCAAGAACAGCTGCATGCTCTTAATTGCTGAGCCCCCTCTCCAGCCCAACCATGTCCATTCTTACTAGCAGCTGCTAACTCAGAGTCCCCTCGAGGAGGCACCCCGGGCTCTTCAGGCACCAAGTGAGGCTTCCCACAACAATCTGTGCATTTCCTAGCAGCAGCTGGTATTGCCACAGAGGCCTGTGGGTGCCTGGATCTGTGTGAGCCCCAGATTCCTGCCTAAATCAGGGTGACCCAGGCTCAGGAGGCTGACAAGCATGGGTGAACCAGCTTGCGCCTGGAACCCATCATTAAATTGTCAGGAAACGTGCAAGTTGCTTATTAAACACAGCTATTATTTAAATATATGATTAAATAAATATTAACACACAAACAGCTACTAGAGAGCCATCCCGTGTGTGTGTGTGTGTGTGTGTGTGTGTGTATGCATGCATGCATGCACGCGTGCGTGTGTGTGTATGCATGCATGCGTGCACGCGTGCGTGTGTGTGTGTATGCATGCATGCATGCACGCGTGCGTGTGTGTGTGTATGCATGCATGCGTGCACGCGTGCATGTGTGTGATGTATGCACATTTGTGTATATGTAAAGTGTGATGTCCATGCACATTCATAGATGGCAAAGGAGGACACTGGATATTTTACTCTGTCTTTCTCCACCTAGTCCCTTGAGACAGGGTCTTTCACTGAAGCTGGAGCTAGGCTTGTGGTCAGTGACACCCTGCCCCCCACCCTGCCCCCCACCCCCGCTTCAAATAATCCCCCTACTTCTACCCGGGCTGGGTTATAAGCATGCATGCAACCACTCCTGGTTTTTTACATAGGATCTGGGGATTTGAACTCAGATGTTCATAGTGCACTTACCCGATAATTCACCCCCCCCCCCACTCATCTCAGTGCCTTTATACGTTTTACTCTTATCTAGTTTCTCGTGGTTATCGGTGGTTAAAACATCTGTGTGGCAAAAATGCTATGGAAGGAGCCTTGCAGTTTGAATAGGAAATGTTCACAGGCTCACGTGTTTGGATACTTGTTTCCCAGTTGGTGGCTCGATTTCTGGCGGCTATGAGACCTTTGGAAGGCAGAGCATCCCTGGGGGAGGGAGGTCCTCGGGATCCAGCCCCGAGGTTTTATGGCCTGGCCACACTTCCTGCCCTCGTTCTGACAGCCAGGCCAGTGCTACTGTAGGCACACCCTCCCCACCATGACTGACGGCATCCCCTCCAGAACTGTCAGTCAAAGCAAAGCCTTCCTCTCCTAAGCTGATTCCAGTCCAGGTGTTCTAACACAGCAACAGAAAAATACTGAACACAGAGCGTTGAAGCAAATGTCCTCCTACCTAGCTCTGGGTCTACTGACGCCACATTGCCCCAGATCAGCCATGGCCGGAATGTTTATGGGATGGACATCAGTAAGCAAGTCTGGCTTCTCTGCCTCTGGTCCTGCCCCCGGGAACTGACTGGTAAACACTTGCCAGCACACCTCTGGGGTAAGCCTCAAGAGAGACAAAGGCGGGAGATGGCGTCAGCTCAGGAGAGTGGGGACACTTGATGGACAGGTGAGGCGGTGGCTTTTCTGACATCCTTCAGTTGAGGGAGGGAGTCTGTCACTGGTGCCTGACACAGTTCCCACAGATCTGGAATGAGCCAGGATTTAACATCCTCGTCAGGCGACAGGGTCAGCCTGCTTGACTGATGGACGTGAACAAGAGAGGAGGACGAGGACACACAGAAGAGCCACGAGCAAGAAACCAAGAAACAGCATTGAGATGTTCCCGCCAGCCACACTGGCGGGGGCCGCTGACAGTTAAGGAATCAGGGAATCTCCTGCAGGAGGAATTGTTCTGTTTTCCAGGGAAAGTTGCCTTGCAGGGAGTTACGACACGGGAGCACACATAATGGCACGTGCACTCTTGGACCCACACAGTGAGTCCATCCCCATTATTAACTGAGGTGAATTGTTAGCAAAAAGAGATGTTGTCTCTTCTACTATTTTTTTTTTCCAATCCGTACCATCTCCCATTAGAGTCGAGCCCACCTTGAACCAAACCCCCTGTCTCCTGGATTTTTATTTAATGCTCCAGCCTTCTTATAATTCGATCACCCCATCCCTGGCTTCATGGCCAATTTAACACGATGTTAAAAAAGAAGAAAGCACTAACTGCTCCTCCTCGCCTGTGGCACCAGATGTTCGGCGGGGAAGAGCAGCCTGCACTACTCGGCATTGCCAGCGCCGGCTCTCTGCTGGCACGGGTTGACAACCGGAGCCTCCTCGTGGGCTCCGTCCTCGATCCACCCCAATGGCGGATCTTCCTCCACCGACACCTGTTGACGCACGTGCCTTGGGGAAAGCAAACATCCCTGCCACAGAAATGTTCCACCCGAAGCCACGATGGCCCCCACAACACGGTGTAGCCGGGCTCAGGCACCGACAAGGGGTGATGGGTTCCAGCCCCCCTGCCCCACAGTAGACCCAACAGGGTATAGATTCTCAAACGTTTAGGAGATCTGAGGCACTGTTTTGCCAACAGCATTCAGTGCACAGAAAAAGCAAAGCAACTAGAAATAGCTGAGGTGGGTTTAGGGGCAAAGGAAGAAGCTGTATGTGTTGAGGTAAATGCTTCTCTCCTGTGGGCTGTATCCTCGTGGCCCATGTAGGTCGGTGCCCTGTGTGGTGCTTTTCAGGAACAGTGGAACCTTTGGGAGGTGGAGACCAGTGGGAAATACTTAGGTCATTAGAGGTTTAGAGCTGTCTCAAAGGGGACTTGGGGCCCTAGACTCTTCCACACTTTTTGCTTCCTAGTTCATAAGACAATCGTCCTGCCCAGAGGCGCAATTAGCAGGCCTGTTCACTTGTGGGAATTCCAAAACCAAGAGATGAAATAAACCCTGTCCAAAGGGGGGGGGGGGGGGGAGAACGCCGCCGCTGCTCCGCTGGCTTCCTCCATCTTTCTTCTTATCCAGTTCAGGACTCCATCCCATGGACTAGGAACAATACCACCCACATTCAGTTAAACCACTCTGCAAACACCCTCATGGACACAGCCAGAGGAATCCTTTGTGCTAAAAACAAAGCAATGAACAAGACCCAAGCCTCTCATCCTCGGCAAGAGGCGATGGTCTGCTTTGTACTGGGATGAAGTCTTATGTAAGCAAGCAAGCAGGATTGGAGGTGGACAAACCAAGGTGGTGCTGAGGCTGCCGATGCCTAGACTCGGTGGTAGGGGGCATGGCTATGTTTGGTGTGTGCGATTTGTAATGATTTATACAGAGAGATTGTGGGCCTGATACCTGAATGAGGGAGAGAGAGCCATTCACACAAAGGGCGAGGCAGGTACTTCAGAGTCTGGGTTGATTGGGTGATGAAGACAGAAAACACGGGACATGCTAGTGGGTCAGAAAGGCCTGTATGGAGGAGCAGGATGAGACAGGGTGGGAGAGACGAGAGATGGAGCTGAGTGTTAGCGAAGCCTGGAGGGCCATGCAGAGACATTTGGAGAACCGCTGGAGGGTTCTGAGCAGGAGGGGATGGTCTGACTTAGAAAAAGGATTCCACCCACTTCACAGAGACAGCCTGGAAGGCTGTGGTGAGAGACGACCCCAGGGTGGGTCAGGAAACAGCAGCAGGAGGGCGGACTCAGTTTCCCCAGGGGCAGAACCACCAGACTGGGTGGTGGATTGGATGTGGGAGCCGAGGGGAAAGGCAGAATCCATGTGTCTTAAGACCTACTGCCACATCCGTGTCTTCCCGTTAGGATGTAGGAGCTCATAGCCGGTCGTGTCCATGTTGTGGTACCAAACAAGTATTCATGGGACGGATTAATTTTCTTGTTCATTCTGTTAACTTAGTTAACACTGAGGAAGAAGACTAACATGCTAGTAAAAGATGATGCACACACACACACCATACATATATACACATATACATAGGGACACACACACATACACAAAAAAACCACATGCATACACACATACCCCACACACCTATACACAAAGACATACACATATACACAGAGACACACACACACACATACACAAAGACATACACATATACACAGAGACACGTCAAACACACACGTGCATGCACACACACATGCACACACACACACACACACGCACACACACGGACATGCGCACACATGGGTTCTTGGTAGTCAGGAAGAGACAGAATGGACTCCTTTACCCTTTTGTCTATGTGGCTCCACAGCCTGTAGGAGCTGGCCATGTTAAGGGAGCCCTACATCTTAGCTGATCTTCTCTACGGAAATGCCATCACGGGTTAACCCTAAAGGTGATTTACCGGGCACTTCTCAGTCCACTCAGCTTGACAACCTTGAGTCTATGGTTAACCTGGTGTCCTGGAGCCATTCTGTGGCTGTGATGAAACACTCTGTCCAAAAGCAGCGTGGGGAGGGAAGAGCTGATTTGGCTTACACTTCCAGGTCACAATCCATCACTGCAGGAAATCAGAACAAGAACTCCAGGAAGGAACCATGGAGAACCGCTGCTTATTCACCCATGGGTTCATGATTACCTAGCTTTCTCTTTTCATTGATACTTTACTGTTATCTTGTGTGTGTGTGTGTGTGTGTGTGTGTGTGTGTGTGTGTGTGTGTGTGTGTGTGT
>CABHPR010144335.1:0-21563 GCA_902168415.1 Peromyscus melanophrys
TTTTTTTTTTTTCCTTCACGGAAATTAATAACAAATTTAAATTAAGGACTCTCATCCTGGCTCTGAAAATAATTATGTTAATTCTAGGGAATACAAATATAGGCCCGGATCTATAAATACGTAATGCAAATCAATTGTTTTTGTACAGCGGAGTGGTGATAACTGCCAGTATTTTAAAGTGTCCTTACTTGTGCTTTTATCAAAAATCTTAACAAAGTTGAAGTGTATACTAGATAGTGCTCTGTAATTTGCTGTATTTACTGAACAACCTGTCTGGAAATATCTTAACCTGATCTCTTATGGGTGCACAGTGTGTTTCAGCGTGGCTTTCCTTCATAGGCCCTCAGCCATTTCCTCGTGATTACTTCTGGTTCTTTGTTTTTGTTACACAGTGCCTGTGATGATGTGTTCTTGATCCTGTAATCAAATGTGTGCTGCAATCCCCATTCTTGGATCTGTCTCTATGGACCAGGTGTACCCGACACTCTTGAAAATGCCATATTAAGCATCTTTCCGAGTGAAATAAAGCCTTGCATCAAAAGCTCTCCAAGAGTCTTTTATTGGGACATTTACTATGCTTCCTAGTAGCCCAGAGAGGCCACAGATCTACCTCTTACCTACGTGAAATCATAAGCTGCAGGTTTGAGAGATGCAAGATAGTTTTTTGTGTGGTATCCACATGGTGACTGAGAAGTGAGGTTGCTTCATGACTTGAGTTGGGACTGTTGCCACTGGAAATATGGGTACATTTGCTAACCCCTAATTTGGGGAGCAGACTACCGAGAACTGGAACCTAACAGGTCTGTAGTCCTTAGTGTTGTGAGGGTGAGCCCTTCTGTGGTGTTCACAGTGGACTAGCCCTGTGCCAGCCATGCTCACACCACCTCACTAACTCCTCTGTCTCCCTCTGTAGCTTTCTTATTTCTGTTTTGTTGACAGCAGCTTCAGAGGCAGTCACAACAAGATGAGTTGCTGCTGAATGACTTGTTCATTAAATCATTTCTGCCTTGGAGTAATTTTCCCATGTAAAAAAATCATGTGTTAATGACCAAACATACTATTCTTGTAGCTTCATTATTCTATCCATCTGTTTAGTAGAGAAGACTTCTTCAGTTTCAGACGGAGGCTGAAGTGATAGCATCCCATGCACATCAGCATCCTGGTCCCCAAAAGCCCATTATGTGGCTTTCTCAGCAGCATGGTTTTTCTTCAAATGCAAATGCACAGTGCTCACTCTTTCTTGTTTTAAGAGTGATGTGCCCTGCACCTACCCTGAGAGGAAGTGGGGGTGTGCTTGTGAAACCCTGATTGGAAAGATAAAGAGGTTGCGCTTCTATTTTTTGCCTGTATTTATACTTTTAACTTATTGGGCAGCTTGCCTAGAAGTAATTGACTTCCGTGCCCTCTCCTTTCCTGTGACTTCCCCACCCTTCAGGTCGGAAATAGATCTCCAAAGCATTTGTGCAGTCTGGCCTGTGGATGTTGGAAAGCCATTAGGTTCTGCCAAATGGTGCCTCTTGCCTTGAGTCTTCTTACTCATTTACATTTCCAAGATGGAAGCCAAGTATGAAAAAATATCTTTCTCCCTTTCCCTTCCCTTCCCCCTCTCCCTTCCTTTCCTCCTTTCCTTTCTGTGAGATTGAACCTGCATCCTCATGCACATCAGTCAAGGGCCCTACTGCTGATCTATACCTCCAGCCCCTCATTATTTTTGCAAATCAGTTATTGTTTCCCTCTTTCCTTCTTGTCCTTCCTTCCTTCTTATTTCCCCATCCTTGACTCCTCTCTCTCCTCACTCCCACTCCCCCTTCTTCCTTGGTATTTACTCCTCTAGCGGAGATCTGTCAGTGGATCCTGTAAGGTCTGCGTTTCTGTCCCATCTGTTCCAAGAGTGGTGACCAAATGCAGGATCCATGACACAGAGGCACTGTGGCTGCTGAGCTCCTCTGGAGGCTGCAGTGACAGAACCATGGCGTCGAGATGCTGAAGCTTCCTGCGACCTATCCCTCCCTTCTTTCACAAGAACACAGGCTGGCAGGACCATACCGTGAGGCCCAGTTTCAGAATTCCCATTGTGACTCTTGTACACACTAGTGAGGAGTTGGAAGGTTCTGTCATCTATATTGTGACTTTTTGTTGTCCCTTGAGAGAACATCACTCATGGGATCAAATGATTCTTCTCACAGGACTGCTAATTCTAATTTTTTTAATTGAAAACATTTCTTTTTATGAAATCTGATCATGGTTTCCTGTTCTCCAACTCCTTCCAGATTCTCCTCACCTCCCCACATACCCAAAGCTATTCCATTTCTTTTTCTCTTTAGAAATCAAACAGGTAAACAAACAAACAAACAACCCTAAAGAAACCAGAATAAACAATAAGAAAAAACATGAACACATACACAAACAACAACAACAACAAAAAACCCAAAAAACTTCACCCAAATCCATAAAAACACAAAATTGGAAATCATAATATATAGGCATAAGACCAGTAAGACAAAAAAATACCCAAAGTGATATGAAAAAAAAAACTATTAAAATACCATTGATTTTGTTTTGTGTTGGCCATTTACTATTAGACATGGGCCTACCCCGAAGTGTGGAGAAAACAAATTTTTCTTTTGCAAGTAGATGCTGTTGGTCTTTGACCAGAGTTCAGGTATGTGGATGGGTGCCTGGAGGGATTGAACAGAGCTGGGAGGGATTTACTTGCCACTTTACACCCTGGGGAGCTGCAGGGAGTCTCCTTTTCCAACTCCAGAGGGCACATTTGAGGACATACATTGTTCATCCTTCTGCATCCATGTCCTGCAGTTCAGTAATCCATGTGCTATAGCTGGAGTGCACATAGTGAGTGTACAGATATGCTGGTCCCTGGTGGGGGAATCTAACCATCCTGTAACTCATTCAGGGGCCAATGAGATGGCTCAACAGGAAAAGGTGCTTGCTGCCAAGCCTGATACCTTGAGTTTGAGCCCTAGGACTCACCCATGTGGTAGAAGGAGAGAACCGACTCTTGGAATTTGTCCTCTAACCTTCACATAAGTACCATGATGTGCTCACATATGTACATAACACATACACATACAACAAATGAATAAATGTTTACAAATATCAAACCACCTCATTTAAAAGAATTTCCCTGTCAAATTATTATGTGCTATCTTTTTCTCACTCTTTCTAAAGTCCTGGGACAGGAAGGCATCTTGGGAGCTTAAGTGGCCTCTTGGTAATTTAACTCAAGAGCAGCCGTCACCACTTGGATGCTCATCTCTTGGGGAAGTGAATAATTTCTTTAGTTCAATCATATCTTTTCTATTGAAAATGTTTGACGGTACATTGTATTCTCCAGTTTTAGCTCAATCTAACATGATTTTAACTAGGTAACTAACTTCTCTCTTATATTGCTAAGTATTCTTGGTTAGAGACAAATGAAAATGAATTGTACTTGGAGAGACAATAGGAGTAGCTGTCAACCATCATATTGCTGGAAATATTCTAGACCCATAACCCTTGAAGTTCATGACAGAGCAATACGAATTAAGCTCTGAGAGCTTCAGGAGCCATTACCAACTACCTACTGTTAGCTTTCTCTTCTGATGTTCTATTTAGCTTTTCCTAATTCTAGATCAAACCAGTCAATATGGTCCTCTTTTTTCAGTTATCCAGTTCGAGTTTATCTCCTGTGTTCTGTTACGTTGTGATTTGCCTTTTTTATTTGTAGCTAAGAAATATTATCATTGGTAAAGAAAACAATGGATAAATTGACTTTGTTAAGGGATCAAAGAATACGACATTTGGAGCACAGAAAAACCAACCAGTAAATTCAATCAGAGCACACCTTCCCCTTTAGGGTCCTTCTTAACCTGCATTGCTGAGGGGAGGTATTAACTGATAAAGAAATCCAAAGAGCGGAAAGCCACAGGGAATTTTCTGAATTTCTCACTTGAAGATGTGTGTTGTGTACTTTGCTTCACCTAGATCCCCATTCTCCTTCGGGATCCAGTGTTCTATTTCCTGGCATTCATTTCAGATTTTTCTCTCCAGTTGTGAGGAAACAAGAGTGAAATGAACAGTTTTCTGTCTCCACGTGCTTCCAGTTGGTAGAGGAAAAGCCTGGGCTAAGTTTTGGAAGTCTATAGAGTTCTATCCAAGTTCATGGAGGACCCAGGCAGGGAAATGGCTTCTGGTGGTGACTTCCAGCAGGAGATATTGGAATGACTCATACAGGAAGCACAGGGGGCAGCACACCTTCTAGGAAGGCCAAGAGAGAGGCAGAAGTGAAGGGAAGCCACAGCGGGACACTCAGGCAGGTGGCCAAGCCACGGTTGCAGGAGGGATTAAGAAACTGAGAGTAAGAGATGGTCGGAAAGGCAAGAGGACCCATCCTGGGGGTGTCTTGGTTGTTACACCTTGACTAAGATGCAGGAGTGGCCTCCTAGGGAGAAAGGTGATGCCTTTTCCTGGAGAGGCAGGAGTGCAGGTGAAACCCTCCTGTAGAGTTTTAATCTGTTGGGATTATAAAGAGAAGTGTGGTAAGATTGGGGGGTGTTGGAGGCACCTCAGCAAACTGGGCACTAGACATGTCTATGTTAATAGAATGCACCAGAGCATCCAGCTGGTCTCCCCAACACCCAAGGAGACCCTGTTGAACAACACTCTGAAATCTTACTTATTTACAGAAGGAAAATATGGTTACCATCAAGAGTCAGATATGTGATTTTAGATCAGATGAACAAAGCCCTGGATCACAGTGGGGTGGAGATGGCAAGGTGTGGAGACAGTAGATGGCTCTGTGCCAGAACACCTAAGCTCCAGAAGTGCTTGGGCTCTGTGGGACACTCAAGGTCAGGCTCCCAACTGCTGTGGCTGCTGTATTCAAATTTCACAGAAGAGTATCTTGTAAACAATGGATTTTTTTTTCTTCACAAAACTTTTGAAAATCTAAGACCAAAGCACCAGCAAATTGTTTGATGAGGACCGATTTCCCAGTTCATAGATGACATGCTCACATGGTGGAGCAGGGGGAATCCTCCAGGGTGCTTTGGTAAGGGCGCTAATCCCACCTAGGAGGGTTGCATCCTTGTAGCCTAACCACCCCTCAAATACTCCAGGTAGTGCTATGATCACTTTGAAGGTTAGATTCAGTAAATGAATTTTGTGGTAGGGGATGTAGACATCCAGATCCTGGGAAAGGGCTTTTGGTTAATTTCCTATCAAGCACCTTTCTAGAGGGATGCCCCAGTTTTAGTTCTTTTGTGGTCACATGACCTCCGCCATCTTCTGTTTCCTTTCTCTACAAGAAGAATGAGCAGAGTCCCTACCTCACAGGACTTAACTTTGATATCTGTGGGTGACGGCTGAAATCATCATGGCTCCCAGGATGGCCTGTGTCAGTGTCCACAGGTCTGTTCCTCTTACGAGCTTCAGGTCTAGATCAGGTCTCTCTCTCTCTCTCATCACTCTGTTCTGTCTCTACTTCTGAAGCCACAGACATTATGATCGCCTTGAGCAGAGCATTCCTGCCCTTGCCTGAATTTCTTGAGATCATTCACTGTACCTGAAGAGTTTATCTAAGACTACAACCAAACAAATACAGTTCCCTTTTAAAGAGAAATTCTGACCTTAGCTGTGGCGTGATGAAATGGGTGCAGCTTGCAAAAAAAGCACTGTGAAGCTGGACATGAAATAAAGTTAGAACATGGAAGTTGTTCCGCCTGATGATCTCTGTCTCCGACATCCTCACACACAGCTGTTGGTAAGGTGTGAAGAGACAAGACCAGCATGCAACCCGGGGGGGGGGGGGCTAAGTTGTGTGTGAAGTGAGAGAGCTTGGCAAACCCTGAGACTTCTGAAGAGCAAAGTCGCATCCGTCCACAGAGTGTCTGATTGTGTCACCTTGCTGCCGATGGTCCTAATCAAGTGTGTTGGCCATGCCTCCAGTCTCTGTATTTAATATGGCTTGCTCGGATCCGTTGTTAGGTTCTCCATCTAACATCTGGAACACGTTAATTTTTGTTGTCGATTACCTGGAATGGCAACTTCAAAAGGAAAAGAAAGTCCCTTGAGTTGGCCTTAGAAATACACTCAGAGGTTCCCTCAAAGTCTCTTCTCAGGCCCTCTCCACGACTATAATTCCAGGCAATCTGCAACAAAAATAATGTGTTCCAGATGATATCAGAAGAAAAAACAAGACAAGGAAAAGCAGCCCTGTCGTTTTCTGAGGGAAAAAAAAAGAAGAGGAATGTTTGCTCTGTAGGTTTCGTTTCTCCCCTGGAAGGGCTCGCCAAACTAAAGCAAGGTGAAGCAGCCTCAAAACAGCATCTGTTCTGATGGAGGAGGCTCAGAAGTCCCAGTACCGCATCTCCTGCCCTTTGCTGTTACTAATGTGAAATCTTCAGTAGATGTCTCCATTTGATTTTTCACTGACAAAGTAGCTAGATGCAATTTACTAAAATTGTCTGGTTTCGAGAGATTTTTAACTAAAATGAAGACGAAGCTAGAGGTCCTGAAGGAGGGTGTGTCTACCCTCACCCTCACATGTGAACAGCAACAGCGTTGCACTCAGGGCCCAGCATTCTCTTGCATTTTGCATGTAGAACAATCTATTTCCAGGCACTCAAGACGAAAATCTGAGTCTTGCTCACGTCTGCAAAAATCCTCCATGCATTAATCTTTCCATGTTAATAGTCTAAGTATGTTAATGTAGACTGTGTCTGTTCCCATCCTAGTCTGCGTTCTGTGGCTGTGATAAACACCATGACCAATTTGGGGAGGAAAGGGTTTATTTTATCTTACAGCTGACAGTCCATCATTAAGGGAAGCTATTGCAAGAACTCCAGGCTGGAGCTTGAAGCAGAAACCACGGCAGAAAGCTGCTTACTGGCTCGATTCCAGGTTCACATTCAGCTAGCTTTTTTTACATAGCCCAGCCACACCTGCCTACAGATGATACAGCCCACAGTAGACCGAGCCCCACTGCTATCAAGAAAATGCCTAAATGCACCCCCAAAAGGACCACAGGCCAATCTGACGGAGGCTGATCCTGAATTGGAATTCCTTCTCAGGTGTGCCACATTGGTAATCACCAATGTATTCTTATAAAGAAAGTGGCAGAGGAGAGGAAGGACAAGTAGGAACTATGGAGCCAGTCTGACTGGGATTAACTGTACTTTTGCCTTGATACTGAGTGAATTAAATATTATTTCTGAGCCTTCATTTCCTTTAAATGGGGAATATTCATGGTATCTACGTCATAGACCTGCTGTATGATATACAACTTTGCAATCTACTTTATTTCAGTTTTGTGGTGTGGATATGTTTCCATGTCCCTTTCCATGGCAACAGCCATCCTCTGCAACTGTTGCCCTGAGTTCCGTTAAATGGCAATCCTTGCTGAATCATCCCCATGAAGCTAGACATAGAGACTTTAAAAAACCAAACCAGAAAAACAACAATAACAACAACAACAACAAACACAACAACAAACTGAGAAAACATTTTATGGAGGTTCTGAGGGCTTTTCTTGAAGAGACAAACACCTGAGCTGGTATGAATTTGTGACATATTGTTGGGCAGAGGATAAGTCCAGGCCAGAAAAGAAAGAAATTAGAGGCAAGAATTTATTTAAACTTAAGTAAATATTTACTGAATGCTTATTATGTGCAGTGACTGGAATAGAAACTGGAAATAAGATTCATAAACAGGAAACAGCCCCTCTTCCAAGTGGCTGAAAGCTTAGTGATTTGTATGTCTGGGGAAGAAGTTACAAACGGAATTGGCTGGAATTGGGGAGGTGGGGATTATTATTGCTTGGTTTTTATAGGTGATAGTCCAAGAGTTGCAGAGTTGGGTGACTTCTGCTCTGGAGAAAGCTTGTCAGGTGGCCTAGCCTAGGTATTTGTTGGGGGTAACCCAATCTCTATGTAGTTTTCATAGAATCAATATAGCTGAGTCTCAATGGCTTGTGTGTTGTACCTGCTTTTTGGAAGAACACTTTTTTGTTTTGGGTTTTTGAGACAGGGTTTCTCTATTTAACAGCCCTAGCTGTCCTGAAACTAGCTCTGTAGACCAGGCTGGCCTTGAACTCACAGAGATCCACCTGCTTCTACCTTCCAAATGCTGAGATTAAAGACATGCGCCACCACAAAATCAACCTGAAACATTCTGCATGAGTTAGTAAAATACAAATCACAGAAACGGGCTGAAAACATCATGGGTGTCTACAAACATAGGCGATCGAAACACTGTTAGTTTGCCAGTTAAGGGTGAAAAACCAAACCAAACCAAAACAAAAAACCCAATTTTTAGCCCAGGAATTGATGTGAACCTGTGCTGGTCCAAAAATGTGGTTGCAATCCACATTTTAATGTTTCAAGGTGGTAGAATATGGTGTATATTGCAAGGAAAAGGGGTCACACAAAATCACAAGGCTGAGGCAGCTTGGGACACGGGGTGATGTTAGATGGGTAAGCTAAAGACTCATTGCATTGCTCCCTGTAAGGGGTCCTTTTACCTACCCCATTGTCAGTTAAGACACATGGTGTGTCAACGGAGTGGACACGGATGAAAGGTGCTAGTTGACAATAAACTTTCTTGTCTTGATGTATGATGGATTTTCTACTCAGTCTCCCCTGGGTGCCTTCCTCTTCCAGGTTATGGCTACAAATTCCTGGACCCTGTGCCCCTGGCATACAGGACATGCTACTTTGCAAAGGAAGGAACAATGTGGAAGGGAGAGCTGTGTTTCTCATAACAACAACAATACTAACAAGAACCCCTAAGAATTCATTCGGTAACCTGATAGGGCTACTCTACCGGACAGGGGCTATAAATTAATTCTCTCTGCATCTGCAGCATCAAGTACAATGTCCTGGCAATAGAGTATCCACCAACACATATGCTACAACTAACTTAAAAAATTGTATTTATGGTATTATATACATATCCTTAATTGACTGCCAATATGCCGATAATGGGGGAGAAAATTCATTCTGTTATCTATGAGGTCATCTTTCCTCCATCTTCAGTGTATAGCACTGCCCAACCCTGTATTTTCTTTAAAGATTCAAATGGCTGCAGCCTGTAGAAATCACTGCTTTACCTTACAGTTTACTGCAGTGTGGTGCCTACTTCTTCCTTGGGGTACCCTAGTATCCCAAGCTGACATAAAAGCAGCTCTTACTTCCAACTCTTTCTGCTGTTCACCCTGTTTATGTGTGAACTCAGCCTTTATCTCCACCTGCTCTTGCCATGGTACGAAAGAAAAACAACCTCCGGCCTGTGAGGAGCCCTTGCTCCCAAAAATGACATCCCAGACGACAATGAACTGGACACATGCCTCAAAACTGGCTTCTCTGCCGGGTCTCTTCCATTCCCTTTGAACGTCTTGGGCAAAACCTAGAACCAAGCCAGGCCCGTTTGTTAGCCCCAACCCTTTAAGATCCTGCTCCTGCTTTGGGGGAGGGGGTGGTCTCCAAACACACAGCTGTTTGGTTTTGTCTTTTCCACTGCTATACACATCAGTTCACAGAGGGTGCTGCCAACAACAATACAGAACATTCAAAGCCTGCAGCAGAAGCTTCCCCAAACTCTGTTTTTACTGAGTCCTTGGAAGATGAACGCAGTAGTGGGCCACAGATGAATCCCTATACTGAAATTCCACTGCTGTTTAGAGAAAGCCTGAGGAAGGGAACCTGCCTGACCTCTGCCAGCACTGTTCTCCACAGCTGTCCTGAGTGCTCCTGGGTGAACACGTGGCAGGCATCCATCTGGACACAAGCAATCAAACAGGATTAATAGGGATTTCTCATTGCTAAAAGTGAAAATGGCCTGTGCTTTCTGCTGTTTAGTGGTGCAGTGGGCAAGTTCTACTTTATTTTAAGCTAAGTCATGTGAGATTGCAAATATTCAGCTGTTTTCCACACAAAAACTATGGAATCCAGTCATTCAACCTGTTAGGCTAAATTAGGTTGGGGAATACAAGTTCCAGATTTGGGCATTCTTTGCATTTATGAAGTTGAACTTTGAAATAGAATGTGACATGAAGAGATCTGCAGAAGCAGAGGGCATAGACCTTTGCCGTGTTACCAGGGCCCTAAGGCCATGCCTTGGGTTTTGTAGTAAACCACTAAAGTAAAAATCACGTTAGAAGGCAGAGCCAGGCGGATCTCTGTGAGTTCGAGGCCAGCCTGGGCTACCAAGTGAGCTCCAGGAAAGGCACAAAGCTACACAGAGAAACCCTGTCTCGAAAAACCAAAAAAAAAAAAAAAATCACATTAGAGTGAATTTAGAGTATAGTAACCCATATGTCTGGGGAAAAAAGGACAAGTTTTTGGGCAAAGTACAGAAGAGCAATTAAAAATAAGTTGTAGTTAATAATAAAATCATTTAATTAAAAAATTTGGGAAACAAATTTAAAAGTTGTAAAACTAAACTTATTTACTGGGGCTGGAGAAATGGCTCAGATGGTTGAGAGAACTCACTGCTCTTCCAGAGGATGAGTTCAATCACCAGCACCCTTGTTGGGTGGTTCATAAGCCCCTGCTCCAGGGGATCTGGTACTGTCTTCTGTCTTACTCAGGCATCGCTACTCATGTGGCACACACTCACACATAGACACATCACGTGAATGCTAATCAAAGTAAATCTTTTTTTAAAAAAGTAAATTTACTTAGACTTTCTTACAATTTTTTTTTTACATACGGGGAATAGGTTTTAAATCAGTGGTTCTCAACCTGTGGATCGTGACCCCTTTGGGGTTCACATAGCAGATAGCCTGAATATCAGATATTTATATTACAATTTATTATAGTAACAAAATTACAGTTATGAAGTAGCAACAAAATGATTTTGTGGTTGGGGGTCACCACAACATGAGGAGTTGTATTAAAGGGTCGCAGCATTAGGAAGGTTGAGAATGCTTTAAACTGTTATGTTTTCCATTGAGCTATGACAGTTGTACACTTTCTGGGATATGGTGTGGTGATTTGACCCATGCATTCCGTATGCACAAATCTACTCCTGGTGATGAGCATTTCCACTTCTTCACTCAAAGGTGGTGCTGGAGAATTGCCCACCACGCAGAACAACAGAATGTGATCCTTTGTTCGGACTGCACACAAATGCCAACTCAGAATGTGCACCAGATTGGAAAGTGGGACATTACTACCAGAAAACACAAAGGAAACACTTGAAGACATTGGTGTAGGCAGTGACTGCTGCTTAGGTAGAAACCCAAAGGCACAGTAAAATCCACAAATGAGACTACATCAAAAGCACTTCTGGAGGGTAACGGAGCAACAGACCTGAAAGACATCTACAGGTGGAAGAAAATGTTCACAATTATTCATCTGATGGGATTAATATCCAGACTATTTAAAGAACTCAAAATTTTTAAAACCAAAAAATGTCAAAAGAAGACAAAGACCAAGTACACGTATTCTTCAACATAATGGCTCTGTACGGATCACACCCTGTTATAATTGATAATTAGAAACCAAAAGAAGTTCTCCATTCTGGTGGAGAGGCATGCAGATTGTTCTGTGAATTGTCGAACTCTATAAAAGTTAGGACAGAGTGGAATTCTTCAAGTGAGAATAAACATGTACCCTAAGATGGCTAGTGATTTCTGTGTTGATAAACGAACCTAGCAGACATTAACCTACAGTCTCCCGGGCTGTGGACATGGACTCACCTGCTCAACAGAGAAGAAATGACCAAGATAAGGAGAAGAGAAGCAGGTCCAGGCTGGTCCTTCTCCCAGCTTGGCCTCTTGCTAGATCTCTGTCCTGGTGATATGGGAGCAAGTTTTGTCTAGGTAGACCCAGGAGTTGTGGGTTTCAGTGCAGGGTTTTTATTGTAAAATAAACTGCTTTCCTCCCACTCTCCTTTTTTTTTTCTTTCCACCATTTTTTTTTCTTTTTGGCACTAGGGATCAAACTCAGGGCTTTGTAGAGACTAAACCCATGCTCTGCCAACCCCTCCAATCTCTAGTACATTTTCCACATAGTTTGATAAAGTGAGTATGAGAATGTGTGTTATTTGCTCGGTTGCAATCACAAGGGGTAATCAGTAGTTTTATTCTTTTAAGTCAGACAATTATGCTACATAAATATAGTTAAACTTCAATATAAGGTTTTGGATTTAAATTTTAAAATGTGAGTATACATGTACAGAAGTGCATTTGTGCAAATTATTCAGTTAGTCATGAGGCACTCAGAAATTTTTAACATGAACACACCCATATGAAGTAGAAAATAAAATCCTACATTTTTGTATTCATTTAAAAGACAAGGTCCTAGTTTAGTAATCCCCCAACAGCAAAAACAAAACAAAACAAAACAAAACAAAACAAAAAACAACAAAAAAAAACAAATTAAAGAAAAAATAACAAAAGAAAAAAATGTGAAATGTGAACAAAACGAACAAGAGGCGCTGAGTTTTTAAACTTATGACCAACCACCCACAATCAAATTGTTTTACTATTAGTCTGTTCTGTTTTCCACCATCTATATTACCAATAGCATGTCAAGTTGTTTTGAAAAAGTAAAGCTTTTTCAAATACTTTTTCTTTTACATGTAGGAAGTTTTCACCTGGCTTTCTTTAAATCATTTAATTGTTTTTAGTAGTCTGGGTAGTGGCTATAGTTTTCTCATACAGTGAGGCCACTGACATTTGTTTCCTATAGATTGTGTCTCTCCTTCAGGCTTTTCCTTAAAATTTCATTTGTTAAACCAATTTCTTGAATGAATTTTATTTTTATTTTTATTTTTATTTATTTATTTATTTTTTTGAGACAGGGTTTCTCTGTGTAGCTTTGTGCCTTTCCTGGAACTCACTTGGTAGCCCAGGTTGGCCTTGAACTCACAGAGATCCGCCTGGCTCTGCCTCCCGAGTGCTGGGATTAAAGGCATGTGCCACCACTGCCCGGCTTTGAATGAACTTTATGTATACTACAATATGTCTAAGTTTTGAAGCCCAAATGTGCATGGCTGATTCAGTGTTGTGTTGATGACCTTATTATGACTCCAACAGCTGTCATCTATCCTGGATGAAGATGTAAAGATATTCTAAACAGGATGCCCAAGCATGAGAGCACATTCTTCTCTGAATGTATTTCTGTCAGTCTTCTGTGTCACACATCTGAATATGCTGGGGTGTGCATACAGAATCTAATGCATCCGATAGATGGAAAGAATAAGTGGTGAGCCTGTGGCTCTGTCCTGCTGAACGGGAGTAAGGGTGGACCAGCTTTTGTTTGAAGACGTAGTCGTTTTTGTAACAGCCTGGAGGAAGCACCGGGGCTAACCTGTCATGGCTGTGGAGTCAGATGGAGGCAGAGGAGTGCACCCTGGTCTGAACCTTCCCAGAGCATCCCTTTTTGAGATACTTGCAGTTTGCACCGGACGCATCATGGGGAAAAGACTTTCACACAAACAGACAATGAATTAGGTGACATAACAGCCCCTTTCCTGTCTCTCATTTCTTTGATAGTTTGGCTTCCTCGGGGGAAAAAAAATCTACGATTGTTTAATTTGTTTCCTGTTTCATTGTGTATACTTTGCAGCTGTTTCGCCCTCTTCTTAAGAATTTTTTTTTAAATCACCAAATTTTGAGAGGACAGCCTTCAAAAGGCTGAGTTGACTGGACTATTTTGTCACTCGACACCGGCATTTGCTTTTTCTAATGTGTGCCTGTGTCCTGCATTGGCAACTGTTGAAATAATTAAGCCCCCTGGTGCATAAAGGGTATTTAGAAGACATGCAGCGGAATACAGGTTCTAAGCATGTAAGACTCTGTTTCCTGGGCCATTGGTGGGATGCCATTTGGCCTTTGCTGCAGGTAGGGGCATTGGAAAGCTTTGGACTCTGAGAGCCAAACACTGAGCCTGAACAGCACTGCCTAAAAGGATGGTTTGGAACTACTGTAGAAGGCTGGTTTAAAGTGTGCCCAGACTTCTTGTTGTCATAGTTTATTAATGGGGGGAATTATCACCCATGTATGGCAGCATGAATGTTTTTATAAACGTGTGCAGCCATCTAAACAACTCCATATTTGCAAGAGATTTTTCACCTTTCTGTACTGATAAATTACCCAAGTAAAATCTGTCATTTTGTTTTCTACTTATAAACTTTTATTTACAACCAAGTGCTAACTTTTATTTTTAGAAAATAAAATTTATTAATGAGGCAAGCTGAAGTATTTATGGTCCACGGGGGAGGATTGGTGTTTATAGGGCACTTCTCTTCCCTCATTAGCTGCTTTTTAATCATGCGTGCTCTAAGCCTAAGTTAAAACCAGCTAGGGAGACAGGAGAGCAGATGACATTCTTACCCAAAAATGATTGTTTCTTTGCTTTGGGCACTTTGATCTGCGTTTTTACTGCTCTGTCCACAGCAACATTCTTGAGGCAGGAACAGGCCTACAGGGGACTGGATGGGCCCTTGAGAGGATAGGGTGGGTTCCTGGAGAACACCGTGCAGCCACAGTGTGATAGCTCATTAGTGCTAACAAATGTGCCTTGTCTTTTAAGTCCCGAGGACAGGCACATCACATCACTCTTGATAAAGGAGATGGCTTTACCTTCTAAGGCTTTTCTAACTTGAATGTGCCCTACTGCCAAATTCAAAGGCATATTTTGCCCTAGATGGAGATCACTCACTTCGATATGGCATTTCATGCCTTCACAAGCTGGGATCCCTCCTGAGTTGCCACTTCACACATGCGAGTAAAGAGGTACATCTAACAATTTGGCTGCTATCATATTCAAATGCGATTATTTCATATTCATAAGTGGGTTTTGTTTGTTTGCTTTTGCTTTTTGAATTTAGGTATTAGTTAGATATTGCTGCATAGACATTAGTAAGTGCTTAAAACAACAAGCCCAGTGTCACCTTTCTTGGATGCAGGATTCAAGAGGATCTGCCCTGGGTCATCTGGTTCAGTGTCTGTAGCCAGCTCTGCCGTCAGGACAGACAGTTCTGAACTACAAACTACAGCTGGACTTTTGGAGGGTGAGGCTGGCTGTTGCTGGGAGCATTGCTTCCTTACCAAACATGAGCCTCCCTCTAGGCAACTCACCATAGGGCAGTTGGCTTCCTTCTGAGTGAACCAGAGATGAGCAGCCAAGGAGATGCCAAAGTCACAGCCAAAATCCTTTTGCATCTCAACAAGGAATCCCAGGATTTTTACTCTATTCACTGGGAGTACAATCAGGCAAGCCTGCCCTCAGGAGGAGGGGTAAGACACCCCATAACAGGCATTGTGGGGTTTGCCAGGATCAGCTTTAAAACCTCGTTTCTTCACTCAACTGGGCTATCCTAATTTTCTTCCTGAGCTCTTTAGACTGCACTGTAAATAATGGTAATTGATGGATAGTTTTATGTCAATGTAGCACAAACTAAATCCATTTGAGAGGCAGGACCCTCAGTGAAGAATGCCTCCATAAACTCAGGCTGTATGCAAGCCTGTAGGGCACTTTTTTTTTTTTTTAAATTAGTGATTGGTGTGAGAGGACTCAACCCATTGTGGGTGTTGCCTCCCTTGGGTAGTGGTCCTGGGTTCTATTAGAAAGCAGGCTGGGCAAACCATGGGGAGCAAACTAATAAGCAGCATCCCTCCATGGCCTCTGCATCAGCTCCTGACTCCAGATTCGTGCCCTGTTTGAGTCCCTGTCCTGACTTCATGTGTTGATAAACAGTGATATGGAAGGGTAAGCCAAACCCTTTCCTTCCCAACTCGCTTGTGGGTCATGGTGTTTCACCAAAGCAGTAGAAACACTGACTAAGACAGTGACTGGAGAATGTGAAGTGGGAAGCCTCTTTTAAGAGGCTTTTTTTTTTTTTTTTTAAATCTCCAGAATGAATCATGGGAAGCTTTGTCAGCACACATACTTCAGCTGTGAATGCTATGGAATGCTGCAGGTTGAGGCTGTGAAACACCGCCCAGCAGAGCACCCACAGCACATCCGCTGTCATGTTCTGAGAAGGCCCAGTGTGGAGAACAGAGGGTGTGTGGAGGGGTCTAAAGCTATGGGCCTGGCTTCACGAGGGCCTTGACCTTTAACTAAGAGAAAGCTATGCACAGTATGGATATGGTATGGTGCCAAGGTCAACCCTTGGTGATGACTCAAACTAGATCGCTGGCCACAAACCCACTGGCTCCTCTGCCCACAGCGTCACGTGTGAGAGAGGAGAGCAGGCTCTGTTACAGAGAAAACTGCTCTATAGGTGGTGTACGGACCAGGGCTTGACAGGGTGAGCGAGCTGCTGCAGATTTCTGCAAAGACAGATAGGTAAGTGTACTGTGGATGGGTATTAAAGTGGAGTCACATGGGTGACTTCCATTTTTTCTCTTGACCCAAACTTTTATAGAATTCAGTAATATGGCTATGTGGTGCACACTAACATTGAACAAAAATAAAACATGTAAGGGCCTTGCGGGGGTGGGGTTGGGGGTGGGGGGATGGGTCAGTTGGTGAAGTGCCTCCTTCATTGGCTTGAGGACAGGTTCAGATTCCCAGCACCCACATGAAAAAGTCAGCTGCCACAGCACACATCTGTAACCCCAGTGCTGGGTGGATGGAGATGATGGGATCCTTGATGCCCATTCTCAATTGGCCATCTAATCTAATTGAAGTGATGAGTTTCAGGTTCAGTGAGAGACCTGTCTCAAAAATAAACGTAGAGCATTAATCAAGGAAAGACACCTGACCTAGACCCCTTGCTTCCATATGCCCACGTACATGTTCACACGCCCACTGACATGTACCACACACAACACACTACATACAACATTTTTTTAAAAAATAATTTTCTTTCTCTTCTCTTTCGCTGACTCTTCCCTGGCTGTCTTAAAACCCCACCAACCCCAGTGCCTTCTGTTGGTCCGTAAGGATTTTAAGCAGCCCACACTGATGTGAGGCTTCCTTGTGGACTGCTTCCATTCAAGTATATCAGCTTTAGGCTTCTGGCTGTTTTTTAATAAGTTGGTTTATTTTCAATTGGAAAGTAAAAATTACATGTGGCAGGTGTGCTGTTTTAAAATATTTATGTGTAGGCTCAGTGGTCAAGTGTTTGCCTTCCATGCTCTGGAAAAAAATGTGTGTGTTACAGAATACCCAGAAAAAAATGTATGTATCCTAAGGAGTACCTCATGTGGGCTAATTATCATCTGGATTACATCACATCCTTAGTTTTTGTGATGAGAACACTTCACAATTATTCAAGATACAGGACACTATGCTGGTAAAGACGTCTTTTAATTCACTCCTTCTAAGAGAATTTTGTGTGCTTGGATTGAAATTTCCACGTTTCCCCGCCTTCAGCTTCCCAGAAACACCGTCCGACTTCCTACTTTTATTATTTCGTTTTTATTTTGGGTTCTACATACACATGACCTCGTGCAGTATTTATCTTTCTCTGCCTGATTGACTTCTCTCAGTGTCCCCCCTCTCATCCATGCTGTTACAAGTGACAGAATTTTCCTCATTTTAAAAGCGAAATAATATTATTCTACACCACATTTTCTTTATTGCTTCATTTGTTGCTGTACACACCGTCATTTGAACCTGTATCTTCACTGTTGGGAATGGTTCTCAGTGAGCATGGGAGATGTCCCTGACACACTGATTTCATTTAGTTTTGATACATGCCCAGTACTGGAATTGCTGTACAGGAGATGTAATTTTTGTTTTCCATAGGGCTGTGTTGGTTTAGATTCCCACCACTGGGTACCATGTTTGACTTTTCTCTGTATATTCACCAGAATTTTTTTTTGGGGGGGGGTTGGGGACTAGAGGAATCAGGGTTAAGATAGGGTCTCATGTAGCCCAGCCTGGCTTCAAACTCATTATATAGCCTAGGCTACCCTTACATCCCTAACCTTCCTTCCCCTACCTCCCAAGTGCTGGGATTACAGGTGTGAGCTGTCGCAGCCAACTCTCTTTGTTCTTTTTGGTAATGGGTGTTCTAATGGGTGTGGAATGATGTTATTTTAATTTCATTTCTCTAATGATTTATAATGTTGGTCATTTTCGTGGTTGTTATTGTTTGTGTTGTTTCGTATCTGTTGACCATATGTGTTTTCTTGGGAGAAATTTCTGTTTGGATCCTTTGCCTCATTTTTACTTTGCTGCCTGTATTGGGGGGGGGGCTCATATTTAAGATACTATTGCAGCCCAACACCATGGAACATGGACTCTGGATTCTTCTGGTAGGTTACAGTTTCAGGCCTCCTTCATAAAACCTTTGTCCATGTTAAACTGGTGTTTATGTATTAGTTTCCCCATTATCCCTGGGGTATACATTTCAACCCCTACCTCAGTGGATACCTGAAACTGGGGACAGTACCAGGTCCCCATGTATAAGCACTGTGATGTTATGTTGTCGTTTGATAGCTGAGGTACCAGTAAGTGACTGTGAGCTGGTAGTCTATACTGTGTGGATCCCCAGGGCAGAGGCTGATTCATATCTTAAGTGGGATCATGCTGGGTGCCATGAGGTTTTACCATGTTACTGAGGATGGAACACGATTTAAAGCTTTTAAATTACTTCTGGAATTTTCCGTTTCATATTTTCACACCATAGTTGACCACAGGGAGCTAAACCATGCAAAGCTAAAGGCAAACACAGGCAGACAACCGTTGAAGCTTTGAGATGAAGGTCCAGTAGGTCCAGTTTTATTCACACGTGGACATATAATTTTTCCATCATTTGTGACTTTGACACCTGTCTAAAATAACGTGTGTGGATTCCTTCCTGGATTCTCTCTTCTGCCTCATTGGTCCATGTGTTTGTTTTTATGTCAGCACCGTACTGTTTAGATTGCTTTAGCATTATGGGATATCTTTAAGTCAGGTCTGGGATGAATTTAGGCTCTTTGATTATTTCATAAAAATGCAGGTTTTTCTTACTTTTTATTTTTTTGGTTTTTCGAGACAAGGTTTCTCTGTGTAGCTTTGCGCCTTTCCTGGAACTCACTCTGTAGCCCAGGTTGGCCTCGAACTCACTGAGATCTGCCTGCCTCTGCCTCCTGAGTGCTGGGATTAAAGGCATGCACCACCACCACCCAGCTAAAATGCAGGTTTTTTATAAAAAATTAATTTCTTGGAAAAATGTCATAAGATTTTGATAGAAATAATATTAAATACACTGATGATTTATACTTCTATAGAAATGTTATGGTTTTCCTATGTTGTTTATTATTTATCTTAACTGAATTTTGTAATTAATTCTAATATTTTGGTGCCATCTTTAGCTTTTCTATACATATAACCATGTACGTATTTTCAAACAGAGACTATTTTATTTCTTTTCGAGGTTAATACCTCGTCCCCCCCTCCCCCCCTTATAACTAGTTTTTGTTATCTTGACACAAACCTAGACATGCTTAGGAAGGGGAAAGTTCAACTGAGGAATTGTTTCCATCATATGGACTTGTAGACATGTCTGTGGGGCATGCTCATCATTCATGACTGATGTGGGAAGGCCTGGTCCATTGTGGTACCATCATCCCTGGGCAGGCGGGCCTGGATATAAGAGAGGGAGCAGGGAAAGCTGGTGAGTAAGCAATGTTTCTCTGTCGTTCCTTCTCCAACTTTGTACCTCCAGGCTCCTGACTGGAGCTTCCCTTGATAAGGAACCTGTAACCCCTAAGCCAAATAAACCCTTTCCTCCCCAACTAGTTTTTGACCAGTGTTTCATTACAACAGCAGCAAAGCAGACCAGGACACTTGCCTCATCTCTCTGGCTCAGACCAAGAGTAGTATATTGAGGAGAAATGGCAGAGGAGCCATATTTGTCTTAGTCTTCACTTAGAGGAAGAGTTTTCAATTTTTTAATAGCTGAATTTGCTATTAATTATGAGATATTTTTGCAAATGTGTTGCCTGTATTGTGTTGTGGTACATTCCATTTAGACTTTCTTTGTTGATAGATTTTTTTTCCAACATAATATTTTTATTGATTATTTGGGAATTTCATAAAATGCACCCTGATCACACTCACTTCCCATTCCTCCCAGGCCCACCATCCCACCCTTGTGCTCTCCCCCCAACAAAAAATACACCCAGTATCCTTTTGTGTTGTTCATACACTCATTGGAGCATGGTTAAACTCCCAGTAGTAGCCACCCCTCAAAGAGCCAGCCCCTTTAAAGATAACTGAGTCCTTTCCCATTCCCCCACCAGAGGTCACCAACTGTGAAGAGCCACATCTCAGCATCCTTATCACAGTTTTTAAGGACTCTCTTTAATGGCTTCCTGTCTAGACTGTTTCTTTTTTGGGGGACTTGGGGGCAGATTGTTGCAGAAGCCTTGAACAACTCTCATTTTCAATTATGAGTCTGGAGTCATCAATACCAAAGTTTCCTTGCCCACAACAGCCAGAGGCAGCATGGATCATGGACTTGCACATGGTTTCCGGCAGCTGCACACACCATGGACTTCCACATGATCTCCAGTGAGATCATGGACCATGGACCTCATCATGGCCTCCAGACCATGTGCTGCTGCTGGACCTTGGACAACAGGGCCCCCGGCTGCAGCACGAATCACAGACATCAACATGACCTCTGGTGGCAGGGTCTTAGTTGACAGTTTTGATCATAGAAAAGTTGAATTTTTGTTAAAGACTTTTTTTTTCTGTATGATGATCATATGATTCTCTCCATCATTCTGTTACTATGGTATGTCACTTACAAAGACCATATATTCTCAGTACAATCCACTTGCACTTTCTGAATGATCCTTAACTTGCTGTTGAATTCAGTTTGCTCTTATCTTATGGAGCACTTTAGTGCCTGGGATCATCAGCAATGTGGGAGTGCAATTTAACACATATTTTCTTGTGTTATTTTCATCTAGCATCAGAATCAAGGCAATGCTGTCTTTATAAAATAAATTTGGAAGTGCTTTCTTTCATTTTTTAGGAGAATTAATATGTCTTTGAGTATTCAATGGAATCTAGCTGAGGCTATCAGGCCCTGGGCTTTCCTATAATGGACAAATTGTATGATTTACCTAGTCTCCTTCCTCATTTCTAGTTGGTTCAGATTTTCTATTTCTTCATTACCCTATCTGCCTTGGTTATCAGCTAAATACAGCTTAGAGTCATCTGAGAGATCAGATTGGCTGATGGGCATATGGGAGATATTTGTATTGACACAAGAGGACCTAGCCCACTGAGGTTCACACCATCCCTAAGCAGGTGGTCTTGGGCTATGTAAGAAAGCAATCTTAAAATAAGCCTAGGGGTGAGCTATCTAGAAAGCAGTACTCATCCACGGTTTCTGCTGTACTTCCCTGGCTGTGAGTGAGTTCCCCAGTCAGGAGTTGTGTGGAATAACAAGCCATGCCAACTTCGGCTTCCTGTCTTGAGTCCTGCCCTGACTTCCCTCACTAATGAACTGTAACCTGGCAGTGTAAGATGAAAGAAACCCTTTCCTCCTCAGGTTGCTTTGGGTCAGAGTGTTTTATCACAGAAACAGAAAGGGAACTAGAATAGCATCTCAATGGTGTGTGTGTGTGTGTGTGTGTGTGTGTGTGTGTGTGTGTGTGTGTG
>CABHPR010144335.1:21573-80568 GCA_902168415.1 Peromyscus melanophrys
GTGTGTGTGTGTGTGTGTGTGTGTGTGTGTGTGTGTGTGTGTGTGTGTGTAGGAACTTCCCACTTTCACTGTGAAAGTTTGGCAAACATTGTTCACAGTAACCTGTCACACTCCCCAGTATTTTTCTGGTATAAATGATGTTGTGTCCGCTTTCATTTCTGATTTTAGTTTTGAATCTTCGCTCTGATTTTTTTTTTTTTAGTGAAAGTTTTTATCACTTTTGGTTATCTTTATAGAAAACCAACTCTTAGATTTAATATTCTATTGTTTCTCTAATCTTGTTTCATTGCTGTTCTGATCTTTAGTATTTCCTATCTTCTATTAACTTTAGGTTTAATTTCTTGGTATCGTTCAGTTTCTTGAGGTATATATGATTGATGTGAGATCTTCTTTTAGTGTTTACTTTTCTTATAATTACTTTTGCTGCATCCTGTCAGCATTAGTATGAATTTTGTCCCTTTTATCTCATCATACTTTTACATCTCCCCTTTGTCTTCTTCTTTGATTTATTGGTTGTTCAGAGGCACGGTTTTGATGTTCTTCTTTTCAATTTCAATGTTTCCATTAATTTTCCCAAAATTCCTGTTAGTGATTTTGAGTGTTATAACTCTGTGGTCAGTAATGATACATGATGAAAGTCCAGTCTTGTTTAAGTTTTTAAATTTGGTTCTGCAGCATGAGAAGTGTTCTCTCCTGGAGACTCCTTTCTGTGTGCTCGAGAAGAACATACGTTGTGCTGTTAGGTGGAGTAGTCTGTCCATGGACAGTAGGTTTGTTTAGTCTACAGTCAGTTTACATCAGCTGTTTCGTTATTGATTTTCTGTCTAAATGACTTGTCTTTGATGAAACTTGGGTACCAGACTCTTACTGTTATTGTGTTATAATCTTTCTCCTTTATACCTGTCAGTATTTATGTATTTAGGTGTTCCTATATTGGACACAGGCACACTTAAAACTGTTATAGCCTCTTGATGACAGCCACATTGTCACTACATAATGACCTTTGCTGCCTCATCTTTTTTTATAAGTCTATTTTATGTGATGTAGGTATAAGTACTCCTGTTCTGTTTTCATTTCTATTTACATATCTTTCTCCATCCCTTCACCCCAAACCCGTCTGTCATTTTTTTTTAATGGCTGAGTAATATCTCATTGTGTAAATGTACCACATTTTTTAAAAACCATTCCTCTGCTGAGAGACATCTCGGTTGTTTCCAGTTTTTGTTTATTAAGCATAGAGCAGCAATGAACATGGTTGAGCAAGTGTCTCTGTGGTAGGATGAAGTGACCTTTGGGGTATATACCCAAAAGTGGTGTAGCTGGATCTTGAGGTAGATCGATTCCCTTTTTCTGAGGAACCGCCATACTGATGTACATAGTGACTGTACAATTTTGCATTCCCACCAATAATGGATAGTGTTCACCTTTCTCTATATCCTTGCCGGCATAAGCTGTCATTTGTTTTATTGATCTTAGCCATTCTGATGGATGTAAGATTAATTCTCAAACTAGTTTTGATTTGCATTTCCCTGATGGCTAAGGATATTAAACATTTCAAGTGTTTCTCAGCCTTTTGAGTTTCATCTATTGAGAATTCTCTGTTTAGATCTCTACCCCATTTTTTAATTGGGTTGTTTTCTTGATACCTAGTTTATTAAGTTCTTTATATATTTTGTATATTAACCCTTTATCAGATATGTTGTTGGTAAAAATAATTTCCCATTCTGTAGGCTGCCACTTTGTCTGAATGTCAGTGTCCTTTGCCTTACAGAAACTTTTCAGTTTCATGAGGTCCCACTTATTAAGTGTTGATCTTAGTGCCTGTGCTGACAGTGTTCTGTTAATAAAGTCTTTTTCTGTGCCAATGAGTTTAAGGCTATTCCCAACTTTCTCTTCTATCAGGTTCAATATATCTCGTTTTATGTTGAGGTCTTTGATCCATTTGGAATTGAGTTTTGTGCAGGGTGATTAGTATGAATTGATTTGCATTCTTCTACATGCAGCCATTCAGTTTGACCAGTACCATTTGTTAAAGATACTGTCTTTCCCCCCCAGACTTCTTTATCAATAGTCAGGTGTCTATAGATGTGTGGATTTGTGTCTATGTCTTCAACTAGATTCCATTGATCAACATGTCTGTTTCTATTACTATAGCTCTGTAGCACAATTTGAGGTTGGAGATGGTGATACCCCCAGCAGTTCTTTTATTATTCAGGATTGTTTTAGCTATCTTATATTTTTTGTGTTTTGTTATGAAGCTGAAAACTGTCCTTTCAAGATCTGTGAAGAATTTTGTTAGAATTTTGATAGCGATTGCATTGAATCTGTAGATTACTTTTGATAGGCTGGCCATTTTTACTCTATTAATCCCACTGACCATGAGCATGGGAAATCTTTCCGCCTTCTGATATCTTCTTCAGTTTCTTAAAGTTTTTTTTTTTATCATACAACTCTTTCACTTGCTTGGTTAAAGTTACTTCAAGCTATTTTATATTTTTTGAGGCTATTGTAAGGTGTTGTTTCGCTGTTTTTTTTTTTTTTTGCATTCCATTTTCCATTTGAATATAGGAAGGGCACTTATATTTGTGAGTTAATTTTGTATCCAGCTACTTTTCTGAAAGTGTTTATCAGCTGTAGGAATTTCACAGTGGAATTCTTAGAGTCACTTGTGTGTACTATCATATCATTCACAAATAAAGATACTTTGACTAATTTGTATCCCCTTGTCTCCTTCAGTTGTCTTACTGCTCTACTAAGACTTCAGATTCTATATTGAAGAGGTATGGAGAGAGTGGACAGCCTTGTCTTGCTCCTGATTTTAGTGGAATTTCTTTGAGTTTGTGTCCATTTAAGTTGATGTTGGCCATGGGCTTGCTGTGAGCCGCCTTTGTTAGGTTGAGGCATGTCCCTTGTATCGCTAATCTCTCCAGGACTTTTATCATGAAGGGGTTTTGGATTGTCAAAGGCCTTTCCTGCATCTAATGAAATGATTAAGTAGTTTTGTCTTTCAGTTTGTGTTGGATTACATTTATTGATTACATATGTTGAATCTTCCCTGCATCTCTGGGATGAAGCCTATTTGATCCCAGTGGATGATATTTTTGTTGAGTTCTTGGATTCAGCTTGCAAGTATTTTATTGACTATTTTTTTTGCATCTATGTTGATAAAGGAAACTGGTCTATAATTCTCTTTCTTTGTTGGATCTTTATGTGCCTTGGTTTATAACCAGCATTTCTCTGTTTAGTCTTTGTCTGTATGACCTCTCTGTTGGTAAGAGTGAAATATTAAAGTCTTCCACTATCAGCATGTGAGGATCAATATGTCATTTTAGCTTTAGTAGTGTTTCTTTTATGAACTTGGGTTCCCTTTGTTTGTTGCATAGGTGTTAAGAATTTCAGTGTACTCTTGGTGGATTTTTCCTCTGATGAGTCTGTAGTGTCCTTCCCTATCTCTTCTGATTAGTTTTGGTTTGGTCTAATTTTTCAGATGTTAAAATGGTCACATCAGCTTGCTTCTTAGGTCCATTTGCTTGTAATATCATTTTACACTCTTTTACCCTAAGGTGATGTCTGTTCTTGATGTCCAAGATGTGTTTACTGGATGCACCAAAAGGATGTTGTGTTTTTCTCCATTAGGTTAGTGTGTGTCTTTTTATTGGGGAATTGAGACCATTGATGTTGACAGCTGTCAATGAGCAGTGTTTGTTGATTCCTGTTATTTTGTTGTTGTTGGGGGTGGTAGGGTGTGTGTGTGTGTGTGTGTGTGTGTGTGTGTGTGTGTGTGTGTGTGTGTGTGTTCTCCTCTCTTGATTTGCTGGCCTGGGATTATTTATTGCTTGTGTTTTCTTGGATGTGGTTAACCTCTTTAGGCAGGAATTTTCCTTCTAGCACCTTGTGTAGGGCTTACTGGTTTTATCATGGAATATCTTATTTTCTCTACCTATGGTGTTGAATGATTTGCTAGGTATAGTGGTCTTGGCTTGCGTCTGTGGTCCCTTATAGAGTCTACAGCACATCTGTCTAGGCCCTTCTGGCTTTTAGAGTCACCATGGAGAAGTCAGGTATTATTCTAATAGGTGTGCCTTTATGTGTTACTTGGTCTTTTCCCCTTGCAGCTTTTAATATTTTCTTTGTTCTGTACACTTAGTCTTTTGACTCTTATGTACCAGGGAATTTCTTTCCCAGTCCAGTCTATTCGGTGTTCTGTATGATTCTTATACTTTGATAGGCCTCTTCTTCTTTAGGTTAGGGGAATTTTTCTATGATTTTGTTGAAAATATTTTCTGTGCCTTTGACACGGGTTTCTTCTCCTTCCTCTATTCATATTATTCTTAGATTTGCTCTTTTCACAGTGTTCCAGATTTCCTGGATGTTTTATGCTAGGATTTTTTTTTAGATTACCATGTTCTTTGACTGAGGGATCCATTTCTTCTATCGTGTCTTCAATGCCTGAAACTCTCTTCCTTCTCTTTTGTTATGTTGGTGAAACTTGCCTCTGAGGTTTCTGTTCAATTACCTAAATTTTTCATTTCCCGATTTCCCTCTTCAAAGCTCAATTTTGAGTTTTCCTTTCCGATTCTATTTCTACTTTCAGGTCAGGTCTTGAACTGTTTTATTCATTTCCTTCCACTGTTTGCTTGTGTTTTCACAGATTTCTTTAAGGGATTTATTAATCTCCTCTTTAAAGACCGCTGTCATATCCATAAAGGCTATTTTAAGGTCCTTGCCTGTTTTTTGGCTATGTTGCAATTCTCAGGGCCTACTGTGGTAGGTTTGCAGAGCTCTAATGGCAATATATTGTCCTGGGTGTTATTGATTGTGTTTTTACATTGATGTCCAGGCATCCGACTGTAATTCTAGGTGCTGATGTCTGGTCTTGTCTTTGTTGGGTTGTGGTTTTGTTCCTTGGTTTCTGTCGTCAGTCACCCTCTTTATTTATAAGGAGGGTGTGGTGGCTGTGTGTCCCTTGGTAGGGAACTCTTCTAGGATTCTGCTAGGTGTGGCCACTGGGGGTTCTGGATAAAATGTGTTTCTATGTTTTGGGAGCTGACAGTTAGGAATGGGGATAGGCTAGGAAAGGGGGCTAAGGGGAAAAGCAGGTTGTTCCACCAGGATATACTTAGTTCCCTGGGAATGGGGGCAGAGAGTGAGGAGAGGCTAGAACAGGTGGTCTATCGTAGAGCTGGGCATGAGATTTGGGACTGGATTTGGAGGAGCTGAGAGAGAGTGAAGATCTTCCCTGGCTCAAGTGGCCTGTGGGTTCCCAGGGAATGCCTCTGGAACTGGGGTGGGATAAAGAGATGAGTGTAGGGAAGGAAGGTTGAGGAGGAAGAGCTATGTGATCCACCTGAGATATGGGCTGAGATAAAGGAGAGGTCGCAGCAGGTGGTCTGCCACAGAGTTGAAGGTGAGACTGGGGGATTAGATTAGGAGGAGAGGAGAGAGGGGTATCTGTAGGTAGCTTATGTGCTCCCTCCCTCATACGTCATACCTCCATCTGTCTATAACCACTGCCCTCTATCTTTTGCCTAGAGAATTTAATGCACTGATGTCTAAGGTGATTGTTGATAGGTAACACTTAGTGTTGCTATTTTGTTCATTGTTTTCTGGTTGTTTTAGAGAGCCTTCTGTTCTTTTGTCCACTCTTACTGTCTTTTTTATGATTGGATCCTTTTTCTTCGATTTCTCATGTTTTTCTTTTTCCCTCTGGCAAATATACTATAGGTTTTTGCTTTATGGGTACAATTAAATTCATGGAAAACATCTTATAGTGTAACAGTCAATTTTAAGCCTGATAACAATGTGACTTCATTTGTTTATAAAATTTCTTCCTCTCAACATTTTCTGTTTTTTACATATTTTGATATGGTGTGCTTATTAACAAGTTATTTTTTACTAATTTGAATGGAGTTATTCTGTTAAATCTAAGTTTATTCTTAGAATTTATGAGCAAAACCCAGGTATTTTAATTTTTCTGTTTTCCATCATACTCAATGCAGTGGTGAACACAGAACGCTATTTATTGCTTTGAGATTGAGTTATCTGTTTAGAGAGAGAGGCCATGTGATTTTTTTTATGCCATTGCCAATGTTGCTGTTGTGTTAGCCTGTGGTTGTTAATGACATTCTCCTCTCTTCTCTCTTCCCAATCACAGCGTGTGCATTCCGATACAATGGGCTTTCCTTCGTCTACCTTATCTACCTCTTGCTCATTCCTCTGTTCTCGGAACCAACCAAAACAACGATGCAAGGTAAGATACTTTAGGACTCCACAGCAGAGTTACACGGCTTGGATATGCTTCTGGACTCCCAGGTTTGTCTTTCTTCAGTGAGGAGGATATTATCTCGGCAGCAGGGGTGGGTTGTCCAGTGTTGTAATCCCTATCAGGTAGAGTAGAACAAATTTGTTTGGGATACACATGTCTTTGTGACTTACACAGCCATTCTCCCTATGTGAGCTCGTAGGTGGACATTTCTTTCCCTCTCACCAGTTCCCAAGTAACTGACAAAGAGACTTAGTATTAATTATAAATGATCAGCCATAGCTCAGGCTTATTAATAGCTCTTACAACTTAAGTTAACCCACTTATATTAATCTACATCACCTCTCTTTCATCTTGTACCTCCGTTTCTTCTCCATGTCTAGCTAGCAACTCCTCTGACTCCACCTTTCTTCTTCCTAGTGTCCTTAGTTTGGATTTCCAGCCTAACCTCTACCTGTCCAGCTATTGACCAGTCAGCTTCTTTATTAACCAATCACAGAAACATATATTCACACAGTGTAAAGGACTATTCCACGTGAGTTCCTTACTGAGCAGATCTTACTAAGAAAATCTGGTTTCTGTGGCTAATGAAAACTGACTGAGAGAACTGTCAATAAAAATAAGGCATGTGGTATGGCAAAATTGGCACATGCACTTGAATAATGTGTTGTTGGGGAGAATATGGTCATTGAAAAGAGTGGAGCAACATCTGGCGCATGGAAGACTTTTACTGGGAGAACTGGGTGGAAGGCTGATTTGTCAAGATTCCTTGCTCATCAGTTGAGCTTTTTTTTTTTTTTTTTTTTAATATGCCTCAAGTACACAGTAAAAGCAGAGCTGTGTTGCAGATAGTATCCAAAGCAAGTTCCTATCAGGCTTTTGATCCTTGTTAATTGTTCTGCAAGGCAGAGAGAAGAATAGTGAGTGTTTTCTGGGGGTCTAGTTAGGTAGTGCATTCTGGTGTGTGATCACACTTAATTGAAGATCTTCCACAAATATGAAAATGAAGCTCCCTCGAGCTGGATAAAATAATCTGTTTTTGTGACATGTTGCCATTAGAAGAAATAAGGCCCATGCCAAATGTTGTAGGTGAGTGAACCAACTGTGAATTTCTATGACAGGAAAAGGAAATTAGGTTTGTCCTGACCTTCAGTGGCGTGGGAAAGGCCATTGGTGGTGACTGCCTTTTCAGTGATGGGCTCTTTGGGGGGAACAGCAAAGACCACGGTTGTGCAAAGGACAGCAAACAGCTTCATCGGTCTCCTCCTCCCTGATTATGGAATTTAAGTAATGCTTTGCACATTCATTCTAGTGGTTGGAGCTATAGAGGCTACACCTATTTTCCTGTCCCCAAAAGAATATTCACGTTCACGATAGCTCTGAATTACTCATGTGCTTAATAGACTAACAAAAGCTGTAGAAACAGAAGTTTATGCAAATCCTTATCAAACAACAGTGTTTATGAAACTCCCATCCACTGTAACCTTGCTCTAAAGAGTTCAACATAGGATTTCTGGCCTCAGAAAGAGGATTATAATGTACAGGTAACTCCTGTTCCAGGGTTTGAACACATGCTGCAAAGGGAGGTTTTGTGAGCCTTCAGAACACAGTGCTTTTAAAGTGAGTGCTTTTATATATTCAACTGAATTGTGTGTTGCTCCTATTCTACACAGTGTAGGCTCCCGTTCTATCTGGAGGTCAGGTAACCAGAATTTCCTCCACACTTTTGTGACAGCCCTTGGATTGTCCTCCCCTTTCCAAGCCATTAATCCTGAATCTGCAGCTATTTTGGAGGTGTTCATTGGGCTAAGCCCAGAACCCTGGCCTCAGGACATTGTTGGGAAGATGGTATATACAACATAGAATAGAAAACCACAAATCCTTGGCATGTGCAGACATATCCTGTGAAAGGAAAGTTACAAGGTCAGTGCACAAAGAAGAATGCAGGTGTCTGTAGACTCTGGTCTTCTCAGAAGAGAATGGCAGGACTGGTTTGTTAGGAAATCCCTACACCAGCATCCGGAAGCAGCATCCTGGTTTTTCATCTTCCTCTTTCCTGCATCTCAGCACCAGGAAACATGACTGATGTTAACATAACCTCATCTTTTTGTTTGTTTATATAATCTACATGATTTTATTTTCTGATCTATAAGACTCAAAATCCATGCATTTCTAGAGACTGTGTAAAGGCAGAGTGGGTAGACATTTTTAGGTGGTATGAGGTCCAGCATGGAGTCCATGTACTCAAGCTATGTACCTGTCACAGAGGAGCAACATGGCCTTTTAAGGCAGACTTAGGCCCCAATGCACTGAGTTGTGAAAGTTTGGGTTCATAACCACATTTCAGGAATTAGCTGCCGGGTGCATTGAAGGGTTCTCAGCAAGCTCTGCAGTGTGCCTCCCCAGAAAGTCCATGTCCAATTCATATGTAAATTTGAATTGGCCCCAGGAGCTGATGCAGGAATTATCCCTTGTCAGGATATTGTATTATTAATACAGACACACTGAGCTAGAAACAAGATGCACACATACAGCAACTGCCCCAGAATGCTCTGTCTCTCTACTTGTGTGGATGGACATCTTTGCTGGTGTGATTGGGCTTCCTCTCACTGTGCTTACAGAGATGTCTGTTGTGTGGGAAACATCAGTGTTCTAAGCTAGAGTGTACATTCTTTGATGTAGTCCTTGGACTTATCTCAAATGGAAAATTTAAATTGTTCAGGTTAGAAATATCCACCTGTCTTGACCTTGGTGCCATCAGCAGGATGAAGACTATCTGAACAGGGATGATGCTTTCATGGTGTCTGGGCTATAAACTGTGCTGATGAGGAAGGAGGGTGATCTGAAATCAGTTATATCCTAAAACATTAAAACTTCTGTTTTTAAAAACTAGTCAGGGGCTGGATCCCACAATCCCCTTTGAGGACATGCTCTCAATTACTCAGTGAAGAGAGCTTCACTATCACATGTGATGTCATGTGTTGAGCCCAGTACTATCCTTCCATACACCCAAGTGCCAGGGCAATAAAATTGCTCAGAGACACATTATACACAACACATGGTATTGTATGATTAGGGAGAAAGGAAATTTATACAGTCAGAGAATTCTTGAGTTGAAATAAAGAGCTTTTAGGAGCGGTGAAGTCCATTTCAGCAGCTAGTAGGGGAACCCTCTACAACATGTGGTCCTTTACATGCTGGTGGAGCTGGGAGCTCCCTTTTTCTTGGGAACTCTAAAGCAGTGGTTCTCAACCTGTGAGTCATAACCCCTTTGGAGGCCAAATGATCCTTTCACAGGGGTCACATATCAGATATCCTGCATATCAGATATTTACATTATGAATCATAACAGTAGAAAAATTACAGTTACAAAGTAGCAACAAAATAATTTTATGGAGGTAGGGGGTGGTCACCGCAACATGAGAAACTGTATTAAAGGGTCACAGCATTAGGAAGGTTGAGAACCACTGCTCTAAAGTATTGTCAGATAGTCTCAAAACAGACTGAACTGCACTTTCCTGCACTTCCTGGGCATGTTTCCTGCCTAAAGCAACAATGAGTTGAAAGAGATCAGGAGTCACCTTCCAATAATATTGTGAAGGGCTTGTGGAAGGCTAGGCACTTCATTCATTAAATGGCCGAGATCTTTAAATGTGCCATTATCTCCGTAGGGCTGAGTCTTTTGGGGTTCTTTCCTAAATCAGGAATGACTGACTCTAGGTATTTTAAAAAGGAAAATTTAATACAAGAAATTCACTAAAAGCGAAAGGAAAACCAAGAACCCAGGCAGAATGTTGAAGCAACGTATCGGGCAAGGTGTGGATGTGGTGGTGGGAGAGCCGCATTAGTGAACTTCAGTAACAGAACCATTGGAAACCGCTAGAATTGCAGAAGCCAGGCAGTGTGTCCATACGTAAATCAGCATCACAGCCCTCCTCACCATGGACTGTGTCACTTAGGTGCAGCTGTCCCCAGAAAGGGCTCCTGGTATCTAATGTCTGCTGACACACAGGCTTATGGATAATGCTTCTCAACGTCATCCATTTTTAACTTGGCTGGATATGCCCAGTTCCTCCAGGATATGAGTTCTCAACTGCTCTTGCAGAATAAGGCTCTCGAGAGGCCTCTGGCTTTGTCAGATTCTCTTCTGAAATCCCTTGCATAGTGGGTACTTTGTTGTAAATGAGTTTTCCCTCTCTCAGAGGGCAGATCCCCTTCCCTTGCTGTCTGGAGGCTTTTCTGGGGCAGTGCCCAGCAGTCTCTTCTTAGTGTTGCTGATGTCTCTCCATGTTCATCAGTTCTCTGCTACTATAACCAAACCCAAGGATAGTTAGTTTACAAGGAGGAAGGGCTTACAGATAGGCTTAGTATTTTAGACATTTTAGTCAATGGCCAAAGGACTCATTGCATGTGGTCCTGTAGAAAGGCAGCCTATTGGGACAGGGAGTGTGGTGGAGCCAACTGTTGACTTCATGGCTGAGGTGCAAGAAAAAGAGAGCAAGGGATGAGCCTGGGATCTCAGTCCCCTCTGAGGACATGTGCTCAGTTGCCTGATGACCTGACACTAGATCTCCACCCCTCAGAAGTGTCCACACCTCCTTCCAATAATGCCTACCAGGACTATACCTCAACACACAGGCCCATTGGGGACCTTTAAGACCATTGAGATGGCTTACATAGACTTCTCCCCCTGACCTGGCAGCCTGGATCCAATGGTCATCCAGTATGTGTTTCAGGGTCCTTAAAGATGGGTAGTCTCTGGGGGCCATGGCAACTGCAGTCCATCCCTGTCCATTCTCCCTCTGTGCAATTCTGTTTTCCCTGCTCCCTGTCAGGTGTGGCTTCAGGTGCACTGACAAGTCATTCTCTCGCTGTCCAAGATAAACTGGGCCTCAGGTTCTGGGCATATTGTTGCAGATGTTCACTTAGCTGGCATAGGTGAGGCTGGAAGGCTGGGAACTTAGTAGAGAAGTCTACATGGGAGCTTAGGACTAGATATGACGATGACCCCAACACTGAAGTCTAAGGGTGGCAAACACTAGTACATGGCCCAGCCTCTGATGAAGTCAACTGGATCTCAGTTCATATGGGTGTTTCCCCCTTAACAAATAGGTATCCACATTGGTTGGGGTTATTCGGCTCTGTGAGGACCAATGAGGAGACAAAAGTTTAAATGAAGTGTAAATCCATTCCACAGACAGTAGTTAGCTCTAGAACCCCTGTAGTTCATTTTTATTTTTAATTTTGAAAAAAGATTTATTTATTTCATTCTATGAGTACAAGTGTTTTGCTTGCATGTATGTATGTGCTGTATGTGCATGCTTGATGCCCATGAAGATCAGAAGTCATCAGAACCCCTGGAACTGGAGTTTGGGATGGTTTTGAGCTGCTCTGTGGGTTCTGGAAATTGAACCCATGTCTGCTGCAGGACTAAGTGCTCTTAACCACTGAGCCAAATAGGTTTCTTTATACATTACTTGGGCTTGGCTACTTGGTTATAGCCACACAGACTTCACTAAGACAGTGAGCACAGCTATTTCCCTCTACAGCCACAAGCCAGTTCTGTTGACCCCGTTTCTCACCCGGGATTTCTCCAACAACAGCTCTTTGCCGTCTAGTGTGTCCTGCACATTCACGGGCCTTCCCATCGAAGCCCCTTCCCCTCTATCAAACTCTCGCAGCTTCTCTGACATGATTTTTGTATTGTCCACCAGGTTAAAAAAACCACATCTTGCAAATAAACATCCTTTGCCACGAGGTTCACTGGAGACTGAGCAAGCATTAGGCCTGAAGGTCACCTGGACTTTTAGATCTTATCCTAGGCTTCTATAGTGTGCTTCTGCTCTCTTTTGCATAAACATCAAGGTAGCAGGGATACACTGATAGGTGTACTATCGTGCCTGGACTGTAGAAGACAACCAGACAATGTTTATAGAATGAGTGGATTTACCTCAGTCTAGTGCTCATGATCATTTGTGAACATAGCTACTCTCAAAACAATCTCTAACAGCAAAATCACACAATAGTTTATTGTATACACAGGTCCTCTGGAGACAGAAGCTTAGGGTACAAAAGGCCATAGGATTCTGCTGTTTTCAATTTAATTAGGATCAGACAGTCATGAGTAATTGAAGACATCAAGTCTGCTGAAGTGTTTTATGCGTTCAATTACAATGATGGGCATTTTATTTAAGAATGTAATACTGGAGGAGAGGAAATGAGGGTTTTCTTGCTGTTCATAAACAGAGTGCTTTGAATTCAGGATTGAGACAGGCCTCCATTAAATTCTTTAATACTATGTAATTAATTAAGAGTAGTAACACATGGTCCAGTGTTTCAAATTTAGAAGGCACTAAGTTCTTGATCCAGGCACACAATAGGTGTCTTATACTATGTATTCCAAGGACAATGTATTGGTCAACATGGTTTGTATTTTGTTCAGATGGGAGATAAGTGCTAAAATGTATGTGGTTTGAAAGAAGGCAGCAGCCAGTGCTCACTAAACACAGTATTATGAAGTTCAGCAGTATTTGTAACACTGTCAGGTAATGCTAGATCCAAATATCTGGCATGTAGAAATCTTTCTCATTTGCTAATCTTCACGGTAACACTATATTAGTTCTTTCTAAATAATGGCAAAGAATTAAGTAATTTCCAAGGTTCTTTAATGTTTTGTCCTAGATATCTAATGATATTTAGGCTAATTGGCCTATTAATAGAGAGCCATTAGCACGGTCTAGTAAGTGCATCTTAATATTTGCATGCATCAGTTAATTGAATTCTCACACTGAACTCTTGAGGGATATATTGTTTTATTAAAATATTATTACATGGTACTGGAGAGAAGATTCAACCATTGAGAGCACTTGTTCTTGCAAAGGACCTGGGTTCAGTTCCCAGCATGGTGGGAATTACTACTGGGTTCAGTTACCACATGTTGGGTAACAACTATCTATAACTTGAGTTCCAGGGGATCTGATACCTTCTTCTGACTGCTGAGGGTGCCAGGCACGTAAATAGTTCACATAAATGCATGTAGGCAAAAAAGTTCATACATATAAAATAAAATAAATAAGTAGCAAACTCTATAATTATTACCAATCTATATTGCAAGTGAAGGCTAAGTTCCAGGTGGGCTGACAGGAAGCCCAGGACATTGTGTGCATGGTCTGGCTATTGGCCTCTATGGTGTTCTGACTCATGCTTTGGGCAGGGCTAAGTCCACTGGGGTTTTGAAAGGGAAGAAGGAAGCCTGGGCAGTTAGTGAAGACTTTTGGCTGATAACTTGTTTGGCTCTGAGCACACAGGTCTGGAAAGACACTATGAGCCTACTTATGGGAGGCATTGTAACAGATATTGGTGTGGACTGACGGCATATGTGTATGTTACATAAGACAACACATTAAGTGAGGCTGGTTTTGCCTTTCAACAGATGTTAATCAAGAGACTGTCCTTCACCAGGCAATGTGTTGAGTCTTGTGGAGGATGAAGTGGTGAGGAAAGAATGGCATTTCACTGGAGCGGCCTTTTCACACCCTGGGTTTTATGCAGCTGGCTGAGTGCTAGCTTTCCCAGTATAACTGTTTTTTGGAAACTGCCTACTTAACCCCAGCTCTGCCGTTACTTTTCTAAGGTGATTTCAGGGTACCCCTTTGCAGTTTTCTAGAGACAGGGGGATGAAAACGGTGATGGCGAACCGCTGTCCCGGGGGATGAATCTGAGTTGGTAGCATTCGGAGTAGATGTGGATAAAACTGGTTATTAAATGAATCCTGTTGATTTCAGAAGAAAAGGATAGAATGCCAAGTACAAAGCAGTGCAGAGGTTGCTGCTCACTGTGAAGGAGGTAGTTGGATGTTGACTTGCATGAGAGCCATAGCGCTGATATACATGACAAATGTATGTACTGTCATGATGCTCGTGCGGATGGATACATGTGATCTCACAGGTTATCAGGTGGGATACCCAGGTGAAAAGGCAGCATCCTGAGGCAATCGTTGATCCCAGAACCTCTAAAAGACAAGCAGCACTGTCCTCCAGGCCCAGCTCAGATTTTCCTGTGGACAGGTGTTCTGGAGGATGTTAGTAAGTGACATGGTCAACTGTCATCACCATTTGCTATGTGCCAGACACCCTTGACTAATAAGTGAGAGTTCTAGTACTGTCAGTGATGTGTGTGCCCACAGTCTGGTGACACACATCCACTTGCTGTGTGATATTAGCAGTACACTGGAAATTGCTGTCTGTCTGCTTGTGTAGCTCTCCAGGAAGTCATTTTTGTTCACCTGTGTTCTCACTGTCTGAAGTGAAGGGCGGCTTTTATTCATTCTTTTTGGATGAGATTCATTTCTCTTTGGGGGGGGGGTCCGTTAAAAAGAGATGCTTCAAATGAAGGAACTGTCGTATCCTAGACAGCATTAGCTGGTTTCTGCTGGGAGAACATCTTAGAAGCATCATGTGATGAGTTCATGTATCAAGTGGGTATGTCCCACACAATGCTAAGGGACAGTGCTGGCCATTGCTGAAGGTAGTTCTAAGAACACAGCTGTCTTCTTGAGCAGGCCCATACTCATGGTGACAGCATGGGCATCTGTGTTATGTTTAGGACTGGGAGCTGAATTGTCCATGCCCATCTCCTGTAGCGGTTCTCTGTTCTCTCTCACTGTAATCACAGCTGCTATAAAGGAAATAAGAACCTCCCTACCTAGAGCCTGTCAGGGAATCTTTGGTCCTCTAACAGAATCTCAAAGGTGTATGGATTCCTGGAGAATGGTGGGATCCCTAATTCTTTCCCAAGGAAGTTTTTGGAACTCAAGTTATCGGACACCGAGACGTCAGCAGGCCAAGGATGTCATATAACTGTCTGGGTATTGGGTTCCTCTTAACCAAATGTGCTGTTCCTCCTCACTTTCCCCATATCCTCTGGTTCACACTTTAGCAAGATTCCCTTCCCTAGAATGCGGTACCCCTGCCCCATGCTGCCAGCATGGGATCAGAGACAGGCTGGCTACAAACATGAACCTCCCTTTCCAATGAAACTTCTAAGAAGGAATCCTATCCATGTTACATGGGCAGTCTTCAACTCTCCTCAGAGCCCTACCATGCTGTTAGTCTGTCTGTCTACACCATTAATAACTCTTCTAATACATCTCTTACCCAAAAGGACAGTGAACCCCAAACCTGAAACCTTTCGATAAGAACCTCATGCCCAGAGGTGGATGACAGACAGGGACTTCTGATGACTTGCAGGGACTTGAGGAGCCCAGTTCTTTGCCGATGGCAGCAGCATTGCCAAGGGAATAACCCAAGAACTGCGCAATGCCAGCTTTTGCAGGCTGTGCCTGAAGAGATTTTTTTTTTTTAAATGTGTGGCTTACAGTGGTTTTGTTTACCTTCTTATTTGGAATACTTCCGAATAGCTTTTCTTTTTTGTTATTTGGACCAAGACAGCAGTTCCTCTGATTCATTTACTCACATTTACACCCTAACATTATTACTGATGTATTTTTTTTTCTGCTTGGTGGGATCTCTTGCAGCATTTGAGAAGGCAGGGGTAGAGAGGCGTAGAAAAAGAAGGGCTTAGTTGCGTTCTGTTGACAACCATAAGCAGGTGGAATTTACAGCAGGCCCGGTTAACACTTGTAAACTTTTGCCAGAGTTATCTTAGAATGATCAAAAAGAGAAGCATATTTTATTTAATGCAACTCCGAATAGGAGCCCTACGTTAGTAGGAAGTTGTACTAATCTTACACATTATCCCCTCTCCCCCCACAACACATACACCAAAAGTATCTTATCCCAAGGTTCTGACTCAGGCTATACTTAGCCAGAATACTAACAGCACCCTGAAAAAAAGAAAAATGGTGTTCAGTTTCCCTACTTAAAGAGGCAAAGAGGTCTGTAACTTGTAAAGCTGTGTTTAGACATCAGAACGGAAATAGTAGCAGATATTTTAAAACACTCCTGCATCTGGTTTTTGTTATAAATAGTCTTTAGAACATTAGGCTTATTATTACAATGTTTTACTATGTCATAATAAACCAAAAGGCAAGAAAATATTTAATTGGATAAATTACTTGGTAAGTGTTTCATTGCCAATAAGATCAGCTCTCCACCAGAAGAAATGCTAACCAAACTAGTTAGAAGTTCATGTCTCCATTTTCAAAACCAATTATAGGATGTTTAGGTTTTCTGTCCTTTTGTAGGATGGGGCAGGTTATTATCCCATTATTGTTGTGAATTTGGCATGCAGGAAATCAGAGGGACTTTCAGGCAACATTAATTCTTGGTTCAGGAAACAGCAGGTCATGTTATTGCTTGACTACAGAAAAGATTCCCAGAGCCCCAAATATTTCTTTATTTGGCTCAAATGGTATCTATGAAACGAACCCACCATGTTGATTACAGTGTATTATTCATTTGAATTGGTTTCAGTCTGTTGATATGTCCTTCAAATTATGATGCTTTGGCTGTTGACAGACATTTCCTATCGGCTCCCTGGTCAGGCCATGTGTGAAACCACACAACATGCGATGGTGAGCAGGACACAGCTCGGTTACCTGTTGGCTCTGCACTGTTGGGCAAGCTACTGAAATTTTCAGCTTCCTGTATTCATTTCTCCTGAGAGCTTGGCATGTTCCTAGGTAGAGTTGCTAAGACACTGCTTCACAGGTAACTGCGAGCCAAGGCTGTGATGTGTGCCCAGTAGATGGGGAAAGAGCTGTAGATAAGTCCCTTGATTCCTTGTTGTGGTGACCAGATACCTGAGAGAAATATTTTAAAAGAGGAAAGCTTTCTCTTGCCTCATAGCTTCTGGGCTTTTCTGTCCATGGTCTGTTGGCTTCATTGTTTTGTGCCTGGAGTAAGGCAGAGTGTCACAGGGTGGAAGTTATGACAGAAGGAGGTGTTTATTTCTTGGAGGCCAGTGGGGGCTTTAAGATACAACCTACAAAGACTCTCAGTGAGTACTTCCTCCAAGTGGATCCCACCTCCTAATTCCCCATTGACAAAGTTAACCTATAATCACTTTTCAATCCCTTTGGTGAGGGGTACTTCCAATCTAAACCAAGGAAGGAACTGTGGCTGTCCTCTGACCTTAAAAATTCAGTTTCCATTTAAGAATATTCTACTGAATGTGATTTACTTACATATTTTTTGGTCTTTTCTTTCAGCTTTGAAACTAGCTTGCTTCAAAGCCTGCAGAAGACTAAGTTTGAATTTGTTCCTTAGCCAGGATGGATGCGTTAATTGTGCAAGCTCTCTTGAACACATCCATATACCTAGATTCTGACAGATGGATGTGATATAACTTTTCAAGATAAAACCTTACACTGAGCTCTCAGACAAGGCTAACTATAATCACAGGAGGGACAAACAGGCAGCAAGGTGCTTGCTAGAACCTAGGCAAGTACTCTACATAGTCCATCCTTAGTCCTTATACACCTTCACAGAGTCTACTGAATAATGCTGGGAACTGGCAGTCTAAAAAGTTGATCCATTGAGGAGTGCTTCTAATATAAACAATGCGGTGACAGAGATCCATGTAGGTACTTCCTCACATACTGTAAGCTCCTATGAACAAACAGTAAAAATGCGTGCAGACATTATGCATGCCCTCTCCTTGCATAGAACACACAAGTAGGCAATGGTTGAACTCTAAACAGCTATTTCGTAGAAGTTTTCATTATTAAGCAGGCGTAGATGCTGATATAAAGCATGTATTTGTTTGTTTTGGCTCGTTGGCTGTTGAGCATCTGAAGTGTGTTGTGCAGGTACTTGGTAGTGGAGCCACCATCCTTTCAATCTGACAGTTCTGGAGTGAGACCCTCTTTCTCTTCTTTCCTTCATCCAGTTCTTAATTTTGCTTATATTCGTTTTCTGTGCTTGAGTTTGCCAACGCTATGCACTCTGTGAAGCATTTGGGAACAGGTCGCCATAGTACCCTCTGACAACCTAGAGCAAGGGCTGTCACATTTTAAAAGGTGGCATGTGATATTCATCCTGGTGGCTTCTGTCGTGTTAGCTTCCTGCCACTGTGATGAAATACCTGAGATAATCAGCTTACAGTCAGTAAAGGGTTATCTTGGCTCATGTTTTCAGCTCAGGGCTGGCTGGCTTTGTTTCTTTTGGGCCTGGGATGATGCAGCATGCCATGGTGGAAGAGTGTGGCAGAAGAAACTGCTCACTAATGAAATCCAGGGGGAAAGAGGAAGACAGGTAAGTATAGGGTCCCTGGACCTAACTTCCATCAACTAGACCCCCACCTCCTAAAGTTTCTACCAACTCCAGATAGTACTGTGAACCAGAGACCAAGCCTTTAACAGGTAGGCCCTTAGAAGACACTAATCCAAACTGTAATATCTGTATACTCAGACTTAACAGTTGCTACCGTGAGAATTCTCCAGGTCTCCCATTCCAGGGTCCCAGACCTTTCAGGAACATGACCTGAGTATGGGGGATGTGCATTCAGGACTACATGCAGGCTTCAGTCTTTGGGATATCTTTCTTTCTTTCTTCCACAGAAGTCTGTCCAGCCCTTATCTGGACTCCTTTGGGAATTTATAAATGAATGTCACCATCAAATATCAACCTCTTCACCATTGTCACAGCATTTCTGGGGACATATGATATCTGCAAAATTAAAACTATTCAAATGCAAGGGAGGCTGGAAAAATTCTTCTCCAGTTGTTGGTGGGAATGTCCTCACTCTTACTGTAGTGGATGCTTGCCCAGATCCCTCACTATTTAAGAACCAGGCATTGGCCCTCCCCCTACCTGGGGTATTGGCAGCAGAAGGCTCATCTGTGTGTACATTGCAACTGAAAAGGTCTACCTCATCACAGGCTCTCCCTTTTTGCTTGTGGATATGGCTCATATCCCCATGAATGGTCACTGTAGGTCCCCTCATATCTCCTTGCCCAATTCCAGGACAGCTCTGTATAGTTCCACTCTAGAGTTTTCTGTGAGATCATCTGGTACTTCTGCCACACGTATTAACACCTACATTACCTTTCCTCTGTTCATACTGACTTCCCTCCAATTCCTGGTCCCGAACATATGCTTATTAAAGCACCCATTTCCAACTCTGTGTCTTGAGAGGTCTCTATTCATGGTTAGATTGGTAATTATTAGCTTTTACATGCTAACATCCTTCTGATGCCAAGGACAAATAGTAGTAGGGGATTCCTGGGAACCCTGTCAGGGAAGCATGACAACACAGGTCACACTCTCCATAGAGCCCTATCCAGAGGGTAGGCGAAGGCTGAATTTGACTCTTGTTTTGCTGACCAAAGATGAATATTCTAGCTTAGAATTGCATGACCTAGGATATTAAAGAGTCCAGTCATAAGATGATTGGACCATGCAGAAACGAGCAGAGTGTTTCAGGAATATATGTTAGTGATAAACAATTTCTGAAAGAAGTTGCCTACCTGTGTCTAATGACCCTGTGCAGGACCCTCTTCGCCTTTCTCAAGGCCCCTTATGCTGCCTCTCAAACTTCTCCATGGGAGAGATCCTTTCACTTTCCTCAGAAGACCCTTCCTCCCCATCTTCTTCATCCTTCTTGAGTGTTTTCCCTTCAGTTCACACATCCGGCATCATCATGGCTAGATCAGTGTAGCAGATCCGGTTGCAAACCAGTGTCTGGGAGGATCCTGACTGCATTGGTTTCCATGGAGCATCTGGTCCATATAGGACTAAGGGGTTGAGATGAGCCATAGCTGTCTCCTCATGCACTGAAAGCTAGAAGGAGGTCAGGTCTGGCTCTTAGAGCATTAGAGATAGAATAAGCAAGCAGAAGTGCTCCTTGACGAGGTATAGCCAGGGCAAACTCTGATCAGAGCCGGTGGGGGTGGGGACCACCTGCTTTGCTGCTGCATGGCACCACATGCTCTTCCTCCTTCCGTGGTGATTTGCTAGCTGTTTATACTACCAGCTAGTTATTTATTTATTACTGGACTCCTGTAACAGCGAGGCATGGTCAGGAAGGAAAGTTGCACTATCAGCTTTTTCATGAAAATAACACTTTTCAGCACTTGCCTAGACCATCTTAGGAAACACAGAACACTGCCAAGGTGCTGCCTGGGCTGCAAATGGCAGGGGTAGGTCTATCATTGAAGCATATGCTAGTCATCAAATATTCAGCAGCCGGGGCTTTTACAAAGGCTTTGTATAGGCCAGCACATGAACTGCAGGGAATGAGGAGCCTAGCTTCTGAAAACTGGGTGTGGCAGGTCTTTGTGCTGGGAAAGGGGAGGCTGGCTAGTTGGAAGGATGAGTGATTGGTGAGTGGTTGCCTGGGAAATTTAAAAATATTTGTGGTCCAGAGGTTTGCTCACTTTTTGAAGTTGTATATAATATTCTGATACAAATTAAGTGTGTACAAAGCCCTGGACATTCATCTACATGACGATTTAGCACAAAAAGATAGGACTATATTAATTAATGGAGCTGGATACAATGTCAGTTTATTCATTATCTGACTAATATGTTTGAGGCATCTACATTTTCCAACTAACATGTGGGGAACTAAAAATGTAACAATAACAAAAAAGAAATAGAAGTAGCCATCATAATCTATAAATTCACTGTGTAATGAGTGACCTTGGGGTGTAAGTTTAACTGTAGAATATACTTTGAAGTCTAAATACAACTAAATTATCATTATTCACAGATTCTGTATATATGAATTCATCTCCCTGCTAAATTTAGATTGTAACCTTCAAATCAATGTTCAAAGTGTCTTCAGAGTCACTTCCAGGTGTGCCTAGACCACAGAAATTTGAGTTGCCTGATGCTTTTGCTGGGAAATGGGGGGCTGGCTAAGTGGAAGGAGAGAAGAGATGGGGAATGGTTGCCTAGGAAATTAAAAATATTTGTGGTATTGATGAGGTGCTACAAGGTGAAATCCCACTTTCTTAAATGCCACCTTCTTCATGTTGTGTATTCTTTTTAGATAATTTCATATTTTAAGATGACCCCTGTATGAGGTACATGGCTATCCTCCATTGATTTACCTTTGTTTCCAGCATGCAAGACAATGCTGTTGGCTATGAGCCAACTGATGTCATTGAATCAACGATGTGCATTAAATAAGGTTCCTTTAAGCAAAGGCACACAATAACCACATTTTAAGCATTGACAGGTCAGTGAAATATAGCCAGAGGCCTGTGAGAACTAGCCTCCCTCTAAGCAACAACTGAGTGTTCTTTAAGTCTGTTCACAGTAGCCCCATGAACATCTGTGCACATTGTAAGTCAGTTGGACTTGTTTTCTGCTAGAAGATGAAGGTCAGTTAAGCTCAAAAGACAGAAGAGGGAGAGGGAAACTTCATATTACTTGCCAAATGTGTGGAGTTTTCTCCAAAATGGGGTGTGTTATAGCAATGTGGAGAGTAACATGTTTTGGTAGACCCTCCATCTAATATTCCTTGCTTCCTATTTAGTGATGGATTCTATTTTGCATTTAGTAGTGTCTTCTAAGATTTCATTATGGAAATCTCAAATGTTAAACTCAGGAATCAGGTCTAATTGAGGTATCATCACAGAGTTGACATGTACGGCAATTTGATAAGGAGCTTTGAAAGAAACATTCATTTGTCTTTTTATTATATTTACTTTGCTTTTTACTTTCATTGTTTATATATATTACTTTCATTTTATTATATATATTGGTATGTGGCTTTGTAAGGGGATTCTTTCCCACAAGTACACAGTGGAAGTTATAATAGTGACTTATGACCAAGGCAACTTGTAAAAGAAAGAGTTTAATGAGGCTATGGTCCTAGAGTTTTTGATAGCAGCATGACAGCATGGTGGTGTAGGGCTGGAACTGCAGCTGAGAGGCCACACCTTAATGCACAAAAGGAAGCAGACAGCATGCTGGGAATGATGTGGCTTTTGGAAACCTCAAGGCTGCCCCTACTGACAAGCTTCCTCCAATAAGGCCACACCTTCTAATCTTTCCCAAACAGTTCCACCAACTAATGACCAAGTATTCAAATACACAAGCCTATAGGGCCATTCTCATTTAAATTGCAGTACAGGTGTACCTCATCACCCACCTTAATCTGTTCCCCTCTTCTTTTTCATTCATCCTGTTAGTGCCCTTCTACACTGTTGCTTCTACATTCATATCATATGTACATATGTGAATTTATGTATCTAAAAATCTATGAACCATAAATAAAAGAAAACATGTACTAAATGTCTGCAGAGGTCTCTGCCACCTTCACAGACAGTAAAGTTATGAGCTACAGGAGGTAAGAAGGAAGTTTGTCACAACATGACTCAGTAGCTAGTATTGGTTCAAACTTTGGGAGTCTGATGCCAAGTGGTTTATTTTATGCATATTTAAGCATAGCACAATTTGTTGGAAATTATTCTGGCAATAATGAATTCAACCCCACCTTCACAACAAAGCAAACAAAAATCTCCTTGAGGAGCAAAGAAAGCTAAATACAGATCATATGTAATGACATCGAAACTCTTTGTAAAGTAAATAAAAATAGGTTCTACAGATTGACTGAGAAAAACAGATTTACAGTTGACTGGAAAAAAAATTTATGGTGAGGATCTGGAGTAGGGTCCAGGGCCAAAAAAGTCACTAGGCATACAGTGCAAAGGTCACCAGGCTAGAAAGCATATCTGCTCTAACCTTCTGGACAGAAACCAGGTTTTGCATTCCTCCTGTGCACTTAACATCCCAGGTTCCCCTGGTGCATGTCTGTGAGCACAAAGACTGCTGGGCCCCCTACATATGCCTTTCTGAGACTGGCTTAATTCACCTAATATGATTATCTCCAGTTACACCCATTTTTTCCTACAAATGACATTCCTCCGTTCTTCTTTATGGCCGTGAAAAAACCTATTGTTTGTTTATGATACCAAATTTTCCTTGTCCATCCCCGTCATTGGATATCTAGGTTGTGAACAGTGCTTCAAGAAATGCTCATGTGCAGTGTCTTTGTAACAAGCTGACTTGGAGTCCTTTGGTAAATACTACGGAATCATAGAATGTGTTTTCAGTATCTTAAGGAACAACCATATTAGTTTCCACGGTGGCTGGACTGGCTGACATACCCACTGGTAGTGTCCAAGCTTCCTTTTTTTCCACACCCACCGCAGCATTTCTTATATTTATTTTCTTAATGACCTCTGTTGTAGATGAATTGACGTGGAATCACAATGTAATTTTAATTCACGTTTCTCTGATGTCTAATGAGGTAGAACAATTTCTCACAAGCTTATTGGATGTTTTCATTTCACTGAGAATATCCTGTTCATGTCATTTGCCTATTTCTTGACTGGGTTGTTTGAATATTTTATTTAGTGTTTTAGTCCTTTGTATATATTGGACTTTAGTCATCTATCAGATGTATAGCTAGCAGAGGCTTTCTCCCATTCTGTGGTCTGTCTCTTCATTGATTAACTGTTTCCTTTGTCATGAAGAAGCTCTTTCACGTTATAAAGACCCATTTATCATTTTTGTCCTTATTTCCTGAGCAATCATTATCATATTCAGAAAGTCCTTGTATACGCCTTTCTCTTGAAGTGTTCTCCTTATCTTCTCCTTGAATAGTTTAAGAGGTTCAGGTCTTGCATTCAGGTTTTTGTTTCCTTTGGAATCCATTTTTGTGCAGAATGAGAAATAAGGACCTGGCTTCACTCTTCTGCATTTAGATATCCAGTTTCCGAGCACCATTTGTTGAGGATGCTGTCCTTCCTCCAATGTGTATTCATGCCATTCTTGTTTTTTTTTTTAAAAGTGGCTATAATTGCATGGGTTTGTATCTGGGTTCCTTCTTTATTCTATTGATCTATTTGTTTGTTTTTACACCAGCACCATGCTGTTTCAACCACCATGGTTTGGTAGAGTACCTTGGGATGAAGAACTACCTCCCACATTTTTTCATTTTATCAACAGTATTTGGCTATCTGGGACTCCTTTTTTTCCCTATGAATTTTAAGATTTTTTTTCTGTTTCTGTAAGGGATGGCACTGGGATTTTGATGAGGATTGACTTGAATTTGCAGATCAAGTGATTTTCACAATTTTAACTCTTCTAATTCAACAGTAGGGGAATGCTTTTGATTTTCTGGTATCTTCTTCAGTTTCTTCCATGTTTCAAAGTTGTCATAATAGAGGTCTCTTACTTCCTTGACTAGGTTTATTTCAATGTAATTTTAATTATTCAAGAATTCCATATGTGTGCATGTACTGTTTTGTTTAAGCCCTATTCTCTGCCCCCTTCAACTCCTCCCTTATCCTTTCTACTACTATTCCCTCACAATTCATGTGGTTTTTTTTTTCTTAGATCCACTGAGCCCACTTAGTGCTTCCAGTATGTTGTGCGTATAGGACCATCTACAGTACAGTGGTCATCTCTCAGGGCCTGCATCCTTGAAGGAAGATGAGTCAGTCTTCCTCTTCAGTGGTCATAGGCTGACAGTACCTCCTTAGTTGGGGTGGAATTTCCTGATCACTTCCCTCCTCCATGCTGGGATTTTGAATGGTGTTGTCTTGTACAGATCTTGTGCATGCTGTCATAACCACTGAAAGTTTATTTGTATCTGGAAAACACTGTTCACTATATTCACCTACTGCCTCTGGTTCTTCATTTTTCTTCTTCCTTCTTCTTCAGTGACTCCTGAGCCTTGGGAGGATGGGGTCTGACATAGATGTCCCATTTGTTTTAAGGTATTTTAGGCAATTTGAGTGAGGTTGATCCTCTGATTTCCTTCTTGGCTTTCTTATTTTTTATCTGTAGGAAGGCTATTGATTGTTACTATGATTTCTATCTCAGCATTCTTGTTACTGATATATAGGAAGGCATTGTCTTTTGTATGTCAGTTTTATAGCATCCCACGTTGCTAAATGTGTTTATTAGATCAAGAGTCTTTTGGTGGAGCCATTAAGGGTATATATGAAGTTTTCTCATCTGTAAATAAAAGTTTTTTGATTTCTTCCTTTCCAATTGTACCTCCTTTCTCCTCATTCTCTTATTGTTTAGCTAAAAATTGAAGCACTATATTAGATACGAGTGAAAGGATGCATACCTTATCTTGTTGCTCATTTTGGCAGAAATGCCTTTAGTTTTTCCCCATTTAGTAGAATGCTAGCTGTAGGTTTGTTGGATATAGAATTTATTATGCTGAGATACACTTTCTCTAGTCCTAGAGGGATTTTATCACAATGAGATGATAGGTTTTTAATCAAAAAATATTTTCTGTATCTATTGAGAAGATCATATGATTTCTATCCTTGAATCTATTTCTGTGATGTATTAATATTAAATTTATGAATTTGTTTGTGCTGAACCATGCCTGTGTCTCTGGAATGAAGCCAATATGATCATGATGAATGAATGTTGTTGAATGTTCTTGAATTTGGCTTGCAAGTATGTGTACTAAGAATTTTTGCATCTATATTCATCAGGAAGGTCATGTTTAATTTTTTTCATGTCTTTATGTGGTTTTGGTATTGGGGTAATAATCAAAATAGGTTGGTAGGACTCTTGCCCTTTCTGTTTTGTGGAATAATTTGAGACTCACCAGTATTTTTCTTTAAAGATTTGGTGGAATTCAACAGTGAGTCCACTGGGTCTGGGCTTTTTCTGTTGTTGGCAGATTTTTTTTTTTATTACTACATCAATGTTGTTTGTTGTATATCTGCTTAAACTGTTTGTCTTATCTTGGTTTAGTTTTTGTTAGTCAGATGCACTCAAATATTCACCCATTTGACTTAGGTTTTCCAATTAAGTAGGCTATGTCCTTAAGGTGTATCTTAATGATTGTCTGGATTTCACTAGTATCTGTGGTAATATTTCCCTTTTCACTTCAAATTTTACCTTGGATCTTCCCTGTCTTGCTTAGTGTGGTTAAGAGTTCGTGGCTTTTTTTTTTTTAAATTTCTGGTTCATTAATTTTTGCCCTGTTCTTAAGGTTTCTATCTACTGGTTTTGAGATGGTTTATTTTTGAGTTTTCAAGGCTTCTAAGGTATATCATTATTTATTTGTGTTTTGTCTGATTTTTTTTTTTTTTTTTTTTTTTTTGGTTTTTCGAGACAGGGTTTCCCTGTGTAGCTTTGCGCCTTTCCTGGAACTCACTTGATAGCCCAGGCTGGCCTCGAACTCACGGAGATCCGCCTGCCTCTGCCTCCCGAGTGCTGGGATTAAAGGCGTGCGCCACCACCGCCCGGCTTTGTCTGATTTTTTTTAATGTAGGCACTTGCAGTTAACTTTCCATTTAGCATTACTTTTACTGTATGTCAGGGCTTTTGGTATGCTGTATTTTAATTTATATTGGATTTTAGGTAATTCTAAAATTGTTTTTAAATACTTTTGAGTGATCTATCCATCAGTTAATAGTGTTCTTTTCAATTTCTTCAAGTTTGTATATTTTTTGTAGTTATTTATTTTTTTAATTTCTATTCTATTGTGGTCATATAGAAAACAAGAAACTATTTCAGCTTCTCTATATTTGCTAAGATTTGCTTTGTGTCCTATTATGTGATATATTTTAGAGAAAGTCCGTGGGCTGCTGAGAAGAATGTGTATTCTTCAGTGTTTGGATAAATTGTCCTGTCGATATCTGTTAAGATTCTTTGATCAAACTGTCATTTAGTTCAAATGTTTCTCTGTTTATTTTTTTGTTGTTGGAGTGACCTTCCTGTTTGTGAGCGTAGAGTACTGAATTTACCTGTTATTGTGTTGGTGTTAATCTGTGTTGTTACATCTAAGAGTATTTATTTTATAAAATTGTGTGCACATGTTTAGAATTGTAAATGTCCTTTTCATTCTTGTTCTTTTAATCACCATGAAGTGACCTTTATCTCTTTTGACTCATTTTCATCTGAAATCCATTTTGTCATACTGAAACAGTGATGCCTGCCTGTGTCCTAATTCCATTTGCTTAGATACTTTCCCTCATATTTTTACTCTAAGATTGTGTCTGCTTCTGATAGTGAAGTGCATTTCTTGGAGACAAATTGTGTCTTTTGATCAGGGGATTTAGTTCCTTAATATTCAGAGTTATTATTGGAAGATATATATTAATTCCTCTGATTTTGTTGTGCTTAGTGTTTTCCAGTTCCTTCCTTACTTAGCTACTGTTTTAGTGTTTTTTTTGTTTGTTTTGTTGTTGCTTTAATGTCGCCTCATGGTTGTGTTTATCTTTGACTTCAATCTGAAGAGTTTCTTCAGGTATCTTCTGTAGGGCTGGTTTTGTGGTCATAAATTCCTTTATCTTGCTTTTCCTATGAAGAAAAATTCTTTCTCCTTTAATTATGATGGATAGTTTTGCTGCATGTCATTGTAGTCTTCATTGGAAGTTGTGTTTCAAAGGATGAGTACATCATTCCAAGCTCTCCTGACTTTTCAAGTTTCCATTGAGATGGGCACTGTTTTATATTTGTGACTTGACATTTCTCTTTTGAACATATCAGTATACTTTTCTTCAATGTATTTAACTGTTTCAATATACCATCATGTGGATAAGTTCTGTTTTCTATGTTCTATATGCTCCCTGTACCTGGATGGACACCTCTTTTCCAAGATTTGGAAAAAAATTCTGCTATGACTTTATTGAAAATATTGACGGTTGTAGCGTGAGGTTCTACTTCTGTGCCCACAATGTGTGGTAATATTGTGTCCCCCAATATGTTCTGCACCCCAATAAACTTATCTGAGGTCAGAGAACAGAACAGCCACTAGATAGACATAGAGGGCAGAAAATGGTGGCCCACACACCCTTAATCCTAGCATTCTGGAGGCAGAGATCCATCCGGATCTCTGTGAGTTCAAAGCCACACTGGAAACAGCCAGGCATGGTGACTCATGCCTTTAATCCCAGGAAGTGATGGCAGGAAGCAGAAAGGTATGTAAGACGTGAGGACCAGGAACTAGAGTCTTTTTAAGTTTTTAGGCTTTTAGCAGCAGTTCAGCTGAGACCCATTTGGGTGAGGACTCAGAGGCTTCCAGTCTGAGGAAACAAGATCAGCTGAAAAGTTGAATGTGGCTTGTTCTGTTTCTCTGATCTCTCAGCGTTCACTCCAATACCTGCCTCTGGGTTTGTTTTTATTAATAAGACCTTTTAAGATTTGTGCTACAACGATGCACAGATGTGGTCTTTTAATCACATCACACAGATCTGAAATGTCCTCTTACTTGTGCCTTCTTACTTATTATACCATCACATGAATATTCTAACTCCCCACCCTTGCTTGAAGTCCTCATATTCTGTCTTTCTTTCTCATGGTCAGACTAGCTGCCACACTTTTAAATATGCATATTTATTTTTATGTGTATGAATGTTTTGCCTGAATATTTGTCTGGGCACCACATGCATGCCTCATTCCTACAGAGGCCAGAAGAGGGCTTTAGATCCCTTGGGACTAGAATTACAATCCGTTGAGAGCTGCCATGTGGCTGCTGGGAATTGAACCAGGGCCTCTGGAATATCAGCCAATGCTCTTAACTGTGGAGCTGTCTCTTGAGACCCTGTCCCTGGACTTTTAAATTTTAATTTAAATTTTGTCTTATTGAATTTTTCATTTCCAGTATTTTTTTTTCAGTATTTCTCTCCATGAATTCCATTTTCTTGTCCTGCATAGACTTTCTTATTTTATTTAGCCATTTGTTTGGATTGCTTTAGGTTCTTTTTATTTCCCCAGGACAGAGTTTCTCTGTGTAACAGCCTTGGCTGTCCTGGAACTCTATTTGTACATCAGGCTGGACTTGAACTCACTGAGAGGCAGCCTGCCTCTGCCTCATGAGGGCTGGGATTAAAGGCGTGCGCCACCACTGCCCAGCTGGCTTTAGATTCTTTTAGGAATTTGTGTCTTCTTTGATTTTTTTTTGAACACATTTGTAATCACTCATTTGAGTTCTTTGTCTGGGATTTCATCTAATTTACTTTATTGAATGCTATTACCATGACATTAGTAATTTTGTTTGATTATTTGAGAATCTCATGTCATGTCCCCGTACTGGGCTCACCTCCCAGTCTTCTCATGTCCACCCCCTCCCCCATGACTCCCCCAAAACAACAACAACAACAACAACAAAAACCAAGTCCATTTTTGAGGTCTATATATTCACTGGACAATGGTCAAATTCCTAATGTCCAGCCCTCCAAAGGAGGAGGAGTCTTTCTCTGCCTACATCCATGCCAGAAGCCATCAGCTGAGGAGAGCCTTGCGGTGGCCAGAGTAGTAGGAGGCTAGATTGCACTAGTCTTCCAGAGATGAACCGTATTCCTCATGTTCTGCTTCTTAAATTTTCATCTTTCACTTTGCTGTCAGACTAGGAGATTTTTATTCAACTTTCCTCAGTTTATTCTCTGGAGATTTTAGCAACCTTATCTGTGATCCATCATCTTGGATCTCCTACTTGCTTTTATAGTTTTAATGTTTAAATTATTATTAATTCAATGCTAATGAGATTGTGTTGGTTTGAATGGGAATGGCCCCAATAGGCACGTGCATTTGAATATTTGGTTCCATTGGTGGAAGTGTTTGGGAAGGATTAGGAGGTGTGGCCTTGTTGGAGGAGGAGGTGTGTCACTGGGGGCAGGTTTGAGGTTTCAAAAGACTCATGTCATTCCCAGTTAGCTTTCTGCTGCATCTTTGGGTATTAAGATGTGAACTCTCAGCTACTGCTCCAGTGCCATGCCTGCCTGCCTGTTGCCATGCTCCCCACCATGATGGTCATGGACTCTAACCCCCTGGAATTGTAAGACCCCCAATAAATTGTTTGGTCTATAAATTGCCATGGTCGTGGTATCTTCTCACAGCAATAGAAAGGTATCTAGCAGAGTATTATTTTTACATTTCACAAAGATGATTTACTTTCACTATTTCTTATAATGTGCAAAGTACCCTAAAGAGTAGTTGGTAAATGGAAGCCTACCAAGGTACAGTTTTCCCCTACATTTCTGTATCTTTGTTGTTGTTATGGTCTTCAAAATATGTAAGTGATCTACCACTGAGGTATGGCCCTAGCCCACCTTTTCACTTTTTATTTTGAGACAATGTCTACTAAATTGCCCACACTACCCTTGGATTTGTAATTCTCCTCCATCAGCCTCCAAATTAGCTAGAATTATAGGTCTCTACCATCAGGCCCAGCTCCAATTTTGAATTATAAAGTATGAAAAGACTTGAAAGGAATGTTAGCAGGACTCTTGGAAAACATCAATATTAATACACTGGTGAGGTCATTTTTACTTATAGTAAGGTTCTGTTCAGGAAGTGTGTGCAGTGTACTGGTTGGTTTCTGGACAAAATGGATACTTCTATCCAGTGAATTTCATGACTTTTTTTATGTTCAATTCTATAGATTCAATCTTTCTCACTCAATCATTTTTATCTCTTATGTGCAGAAAAAAAAATCTCCCAAAATAGCTCATAAATTATACAGTCTGTAGTACAGATTTCTACTTAATAATTAAGATGGCCAGATAAAAGTGTATGGTCAACTAAACTTGAGGTTTGGATTTCAAACTATTAACTTCTAATGTAATGATGTCACAAATGTTATAGTGCATATTTATACTAAAATATGAAATTATTCATTTTTAGATTAGATGCCCTATATTTTCTCTCTGATTTCTCTCTTTGTGTGTGTGTGTGTATATGTGTGTATATGTTTATGTGTATGTGTGTGTGTATGTGTGTATGTGTGTATATGTGTGTGTATGTGTGTGTATGTATATGTGTGTGTGTATGTGTGTGTGTGTGTGTACGCACATGCGCACACGCATGCGTGCATGCATAGGAGAAAGAGGTTCCCTCATTTTCAAATCATCATTTGTTTGGCTTAGTCTGGGCTTCAGGAGAGAAGCATTTGTAAGCATCGCTCTCCAACTTAGTGCAAGATACCTGTCCAGATGAGCAGGTGTTCATTTGACAGACACCATATGCTGGCTACAAAGCACACTAAGACGGTTTGATCAGGCTGGGTGATACTTAGCTCATTAAACTTGTATCAGAACATCCTCTCCCTGCTGTTTATGCTAAAACAGTGCTTTAGCTAAACTGTTTTAGGTGTCAGAGTTTACTGATAAAACTTTTCATTTATTGATAGATTCTTCCTTGAAGGAGTGCTTTCTATTTCTCATTTAACTTAGCTTGTCTTAGGAGGTTGGTAGGTCCCTCAGATACTTGGTAAGCCTGAAGTACTTAGTGGCATTTGCCAAAGTACTTAGAATTTTAGAGGTTTTATTTGCAGCATCTGTGTGTGTGCTCTGCACGGCTGATTACCTGTCAATCAGGCTTGTTCTAGGGGTGATGACAGCTGTACTTCGAGTGGACAGATAGCCTCTTGCTGGACAACTGATGAAATGTCACCCACCCAAGCATGGCATCTCGCCTCACATTGCAGTCCTGCCTTCTGCCTCATCCTGGGCTAGTTAGCCTCGGGCAGGTTTGCTCAGGCGTCGTTGTTCTGTATGTGGGGTACTGACCTTGTATTCATCCTTTTGTGAGCTTTAGGATGCTGACATTGGCGGCAAATCAGCAAAACTTCCTCTGCCCGCGCTGGCTGTCTCAAACATGGTTGCCAGAGTCAGTAGGATTCTATGTAAAACGTGCCTATGGCCAGGCCCCAGCCAGCAGGAATGCAAGTGTGGGATGCTGACACTGCCTCTCTGAGCATGCGCATGCCTCCTCAGCTCGGGGGATGGGGGATGGACTGAGACCTAGAGTCTGTCCTCCTGGGGGTCATACCCCAATATCGCTCTCAGGCAGGACTACAGTTATGCTCGGTTGACTTTAATTCCTAATTCTGAGGGAGGGTGGCTCGCACATGTTCATTATTGCCTTCATCAAACTGCTGTGGAGGGCTGGCATCTTTTGTAGAGAGGTCTTAAATAGTGAGTAGTGGTGTAAAATAAGAGTAGTTGGTTACAAATAGTGACTCAGCAGCTCAGGGAATGGATCTCTCGACAGCAGCTGGGTCATGGCTGTTATGGGCAAAGTCAATGCCATGCTCTGCTCAGTCTTCCGTAACATTTTTAATGTAGCTTGATTATGCGTTATCGTGGTTATTAAGCGAATGGATGCTGTTATTTTGGAGAATTGAGTTAAAAAATAACAAGTTGGTTAATTCCTTATAGATTTCTTCATTCAGCTTTCCAAATTAGTATAGTACTTACATTTTTAAATAAGAAGTTGTAAAGCAACAATAGTTTGTTGTATTTTCCCACATTAAGGCAACCCATACCATTGACAAGCAGAACAACCGGAGCAGATTTAGTCTAAACACCGAAGACCACAGATGTGGGGAGATAATATGCTAAGATAAACAATGACTAACATCGCTGTTTCCTCCAGTCCCGGGTATTGAGTTTAAAACCCACTGACCTTTGTTGAAAACAATGGACGTAGCTGTCTGGCACACAGGATGGATTCCATAATGCTGCTTTTGCTTTGAAATCGTGTCTTTGTCTATTCATGATCTCAGGGCCACACTGCCAAGGTCATTCTCTGCTCTGATCTGCAAGGACTTCCACAGCCTCTGAGCTTGGCCTTTGATGGTGATTTCTCTTAGTGTTATGGTTTGTGGTTGGATCTGGAGACGTCAGCAGTCATGTTGTACAATCTACCTGTGGCCGGCGGGTAGCATCTCTGGATTCCAGACCTTGTGTGTATTTTGGTACACCTCTCTGTTTGGGGTCTCAAGCAGGTTGCTCTAAAATGTTGGCTGGTTCTTTTAACAGTGAGACTGGAAGCCAAACCATTCAGGAATTCAGATGTTGAGCTTGTTCTGTTCCCCACCCGCCTGGGTCTTAGAAGTGCTCTGGTTCCTGCTGACTGCTTTCCTAGGCAAAGGATTTCGTCTCCACCAGAGGGAGCCATTTTGTCCAAAACAGTCAAACTGTGGCGTTTCAAGATCCTTAACAGTCCTTTTACCCACCACCTCTTTTACTTTTCTCCTTCATAATTGTTTAGGAAGAAAAGAAATAATTTTTAAATGATCCTTTATCGTGGGCATCATCTAGGGTTGTGATTGTGAAGAATTAAGATTTCTTTTAAAAGGAAAGAAATAGATTCAGTTTTCTGAAAAGCCATTTATTGGGGAAAAAAAAAAAGTGGTTCTTCTGCCAGAAGTGACTTTAATGGTGAACTGAAAATGTGGGAGAGTGAGAGGGAAGAACTCAGGAGAGATGACCGCTCTAATTGTATTAACAAGTGACTAGATGTGGAGATGCCCAGATGATATTGAACTGTGTGTTTTCTAGATGAACGATCCCCAGAAATGATACAACATCCCAGGCCCCCAAATTGTCACATTGCCAAGGAATAGCCAGAAAACTACTGCTTACTTAACTAATTTAATCACAACCTGGAAATGCTTTGTAATACCAAAGATGCCTGTTTTGTCTTAATTATCATCTCATAAAGATGCTCATCACCTTCTCAACCTGTATTGGAGGGTTTTCTAAGTGACATCTTGGGATATACCATATCTTGTGTTTAGACTGTCCCCAAAGGCTTCACTGAGGCCTGGCAGCTAGCCTGGGACAGTGTTAGAAAGTAACAGAACTTTAGCAGGTGGGACCTAGTGGGAAAAAGTTAAGTCACCTGGGTGAGACTGTGAAGGGATACTGGGGACCCAGTCTGCTACTTTAGCTTCCTGGGGGCCACTTCAGTTTCTTATCTATCCCCTCCTGTGTGTGCTGCCTCACCACCCACCATGGAACCACTTGCCATGAGATGAAGCCTCTGAAACCGTGAGACAAATGTAAACCTTTCCTTCCCACGAATTGATTTATCTTAGGTACTCAGTTACAGTAACAGTGGCCTAACTTGCACAGGATATAAAGGAACATAATAAAACACACCAATATCTGTAAACTCAAAAAAATCAACAGTCCAAGTATGATATTATACTTAACATAATGCTAAGTGAATAAGTAAAATGCTTCAGCAACAATAAGAGCATAAATAGCTAAAATTTGTTGATTTATGGTGAGGAGAAGGATTTGCCATGAATGTTGAGGAGCTGGTGAGAAATTATAGATTTGGTTTGGCATAGTTCATAGGAAGACCTTGTTTTAGATTGTACACAACCAACAGCCGCTCCGGATGTGTTCTCAGACTCCCAAGTGGGTGTCATCTGTGCGCATTAGACTTGATGGAATACAGTTGATGTAAAGCCAGTTCCAGCTCTCGGTTAAATAGCAGCCTTTGTGTCTGTGCATGGAGGGAGCTTTTGAAATAATAATTTATCAGGGAGCTATATCCTGAGGTGGGTCTTAGCATAGTCAATAGTTTATTTTACTCTAATAGGCTGTCGGTCCTGAGGGTACTGATGGCAAGAGAGGAAGAGAGAGGGGGCAGAGGGCGTCATTAAATCTAACTGAAGGAGTGGGATTAGGCAGATGAAGGGAGAGGTGAGGAAATTAAGAGAATTCAGACAGTTTCTGAAATGCTGGAAAGGAGACACGCACCACTGAAACACTGTAACCCAAACCTTCCTCTGGGTAGATGACTTTCAGAAGAAACTTGCTCAAATGGCATCTCTAACACCTTGGCTGGTGGCCTTTTCCCTCTCTCTCTTTAATAGCCAGCGTGTTACCAGCTGCTGTAGCCTGAACATTTCTCCAGCACAGCACCAGGCGAATGAATTCCTATTTAGTATTTCACTGCCTTCCCCCTTCTTCCCTTCTCCCCTTCCCTCATCCTTTCCTCTCCCTTCCTCTCCCCCCCTCCCTTCCTCTCCTCTCCCTTCCTCTCCCCTTCCTCCTTCCCTCCTTCCCTCCCTGCCTTCCTCCCTCCCCTCCCCTCTTCTTTTAGGTTCAGTAAAGGAGGCAGTGTATTTGGTTGTTGAAACTGATTTTGTAAATTAGGTTTGCCATGAACACTGCCCCCCTTTACTCAGTTATTTGGTTTAAAGACACATCTGGCCCCCCGGAACCCGGTCAAGGCTACGGTGGTTTTGAAGCCCCAATTCCCACCGTCTTCCTTTTTTGTCTTTGTATGGAGGTCATTTTGTGTGTGCTTGTTATTTTATGTACATTTGCATTTTTACCAGGGAAGAGACTGTAATCCAGGTCATTAGTGTAATCTTTCTGAGGTCACATGATAAGCAAGCAACAGAGCAGTGTGCAGCTCCAACTGCCCCTGTTCTAACTCAGTGTTCTTTCCTAACTACCACGCTGCCTCCTGCTACCCTGTGTGAGCGCCCGCTTGCCACGGTGGTGGTGGTGGTCAGTGTGTGCACCAGAAGTTTGTGTAGGGACTTCTAACTCACAGATCCCATTGGGTACTGTGCAAAGCATGGGTAAACAGAAGGGCTTGCCTTGGACCTAGAACTCTGCAGTGGCTAGAATTCCTTAAGTAAGAGTTCCGACCTACACTTGGCATGGGAAAACTTCCTTTTAACTTCCTGTCATTGAGTGATCTCAGCTAAAACATTAAGGAACGAAAATTCAACTTAGAAATAAAGTTGCTCAGCTAAGCAATTTGAAGGCTGTGGCTTTCTCCTGCAAGCAATTCACATAGTACAAATAGAATATAGTGAATACGTGGACAGCTGTCATCTATAGTGGTGCTGGTAACAGAGTCCAGAGAAAGTTACAGACACTCTGATTTTGCTTACGTATGTTTAAGAGCATTCAGCATCTAATGAAAGATAAGTATGACAGGGTTACTATCACAACTTGCTTAGATGTGTGTGTGTGTGTGTGTGTGTGTGCACATGTGTGCACATGTGTGCTTGCACGGTATACGTTATTTGAACACATGCAATATGTGTGTGTGCGTTTGTCCATGTGCCTAATAAGAGGACATTTATTGACTTGAAGAAAGTCTGACTTTGAAGCAAACTTTTTATTTTTTGTGAAAACAACTAATGTTTAACAAGCTTATTTGGATGGGAATGTCCAAAGCTTTGCGTGCCCTATCACATCTAAGAAACTGCTGTCTACAGTTATTTTTTGAAGGCTTTCATGTTCTAATCCAGAACTGGATCCTGGAAGAAAGCCACAAAGGCCAGCAGCCTTTTCTTGTCTTTCTCCATGCCACGCTGGCCCGACGGCTTGGGGAGGGACCTGCTGTTTCCAGTGCACTTATGGGCAGAGGATCTTTGGAAGGAGGCCTAGAAGAGAGGAGCCTTTCAGAATCAAAAAAAGGGATAGTTAAACTTTTTGTCCAATTCCCTCTCCTTCCAGTCCATTACAAGCTTTCCCGGCCTCTGGAGGACAAAAGATCCCACTTCGTTCCCAGCCGAGCACTCATAACCCATCCCTGATGGCTCAGTTTTTATTAAGTGTGGATTGTAGCTCTCAAGACTGCATGCCCTCTTTATACGTCATGGCGGGACAGCTCAGTAATGGCTTTTCAGTTTAAGCGGTTTGCAGACTGATAAATTACCAATAAAACCTTCGTCTCTGTTTCCTGTTCCCTCTTGTTTGTCCTGTTTTCTAGGACACAGTCTTTAAATAGACCTGATGAGTTGTGGTATACATCTAACTGCTCTGTGACAAGAAGAGTGAAGTCCGGAGTACAAGGTTTTAGTTTATAAGCTAAAGGCCAGCAACGTTTCTAAATGTTTGGACTCTTGACAAGAGCTTCTACTTATTGTAATATGATTATAAGATTTTTGAGTCATCTTTCTCAGTTTTCAATGATAGGACAGAACAGTGCTTTGACTTGCAGATACTTGTTATTCTTATAATCTCAAGGAACTGTCAAATGAGTTCAGTGTTATTTTCGTCCTAATGAACCTTTTTGCCTTGAGTAAGATTAGCTCCCATTCCCGACACCTTTATCTGAGGTGGGTCCAAAGAAACTGTAAGTGTTTTAGCAGCCAAGACTGTGATGCGCAGAATTCTGGGTAGTGAGGATAAAAGCATTAATCAGATTTCTCAGGAATGTGGTGAATCTCAGTGCACTCACGATCCCTCTTATTCATCCCTAGGAAGAGTATGTGTTCTTACAACACCTGCTGTAAACAGGCAAAAAGGGACTTTGTTTTTGTTTTCACTTTTTGTTACCCTTGGCATCAACAGAATTTAAGGCCTTCTGAGAGAACAAAGAGCATTTTGTGGATGATGGCCAAGGTTCTCTTTCCCGTGGGCGTGTGGTAGTGATCATGAACTTTGACCCAGACCTCGAGTTTGATCAGAGTCCCTGGATGAGAGGTAGAGAAGGGTCTTCCAGAAGACCCTGTGTGATTCCAGTGTGCAGCAGGCTAAGTGCCCCTGCATGTGGGCAGAGCTTGCCTCAGCCACTGGACTTTCTCCAAAAGGCATGAACAAAAAATACCAGGGGTTTGGACTTCATGTCCCACTATATTTGGGCACCCCTAAAACTCATTTAGAAACTTCATCCCTACCATGACTTATGAAGCCGTGGGACCAATGAATGAGGCCACTAAGGTATTGTCTTCATGAGTGAATTAAGCCTTTCCAGTGGTGACAGGGATGCAGCGCATCTTCACCTAAGAAGTTTCAGCAGGATGGCTTTCCCCAGATGCAGCTCCTTAACCTTGAACCAGACCAGGGGCCAAAATAAACCTTTTTGTTTATAACTTCTCCAGTCTGGGACTTTGTGCTATTAGCAGCAGAAAACAGACCAAGACAAGCCCTCTGACAAACATTTGGAGCCTGGGTATTAATTGATGCTCATTAGAGGAAGGTTGTCTGGGCTCTTGAGGTCAGAATACCCTGCTCATTTTGGGTTTGGCTTATTTACTGTTGTGGGTACCATCTATTTAGCACATCTTTTCCAAAGACAATTTTGTAGAATAGTGATTTAATCATCAGAATATTAGTTCCCAGTGATCTACGGACATTTTCTTCAGAAGTAAGAGAGACTTCCTCTTTCTACTTGAGGTATTTGCTCTACTGGGTCTTCTCACTAAGAGGCCTGTGAACTCCCCTCTCTGAGGGGAGCCGTGTGTGTGTCCACTTATAGCCTTAGCAGCCCTAAGCAGTATCCCCATCACACAGGCATGACTACACTGTTTTCTAGAGCAGTGGTTCTCCATCTGTGTTGCCGGGGACCAGCCTGACCTGTTGAACAGTCCTTGAAGGGGAGGAGTGCGGTGGTGGCGCACACCTTTAATCCCAGCACTCGGGAGGCAGAGGTAGGCAGATCTAAGTTCAAGGCGAGCCTGCTCTACAAAGTGAGTTCCAGGAAAGGCGCAAAGCTACACAGAGAAACCCTGTCTCGAAAAACCAAAAAAAAAAAAAAAAAAAAAAAAAAGAAATAATAGATATGAAAAATATAGATGTAGATGAAGAAAAGACAGAGACACAGGATATCTTTGGGAGGGCTCTGAGTCAATACCACAGTTGCCTCAAGTTTATTCCTAATGGGCTTTTTATATACCAGCAAGGGGAGAGACAAAAGACCTACCCCTTTCAAGGTCAAGGAACAAAGTACAAACAAGTGTAGACCCTTCCTAATTTCCAAAACACCTGGTAACCATGCCTTATGGCAAAGCCTCTTGTAATTAGACCTTGAAGTATAAGATACCTGGTAACCATGCCTTTGGTCAAATCCTATTATGCAGCCTTGCAAGGCAAAGCAAACTCGGACTCTCACACCCTGAGTTAAGATGAAATAAGGCCTCGCTATGGAGTCTCTGTGCCCCCCCCCCCACTGTGTGTCATGACTCCTTTGGGAGTTGCTTATCAAATATCCTACATATTAGATATTTACACAATTCATAACAGTAGCAAAATTACAGTTATGAAGTAACAACAAAATAATTTTATGGCTCGGAGTCACCACAACATGAAGAACTGTATTAAAGGGTCTCAGTGTTAAGAGGATTGAGAGCCACTGTTCTAGAGTGAATTTTCTTGCTGTACAACTAAGTGGGGGGTACTTGCTCTGCTCCCTGGGATTAGAAGGGTACTGTCTTCCTTTCCAACTCATTTTTGGTGGTGGTGAGAAAGAAACCTTCGACTCTGCTGTTCTGGTAGAGGATGTGTTCTTGGCCACCAGTGGCAGAATCCCTCAGGAGTTTTCATACCCAGCTTTGAGGAAAATGAGACCCCTGACAAACAAAGCACTATGGGAACTACTCAATTTTTAAAGTTTCCAAATAAAAGGGATATGAGCATTTTCCCTTTTGGTTCAACCCAGCAAAGTGCTGATGCTGGGGGATATCTTTCTGTAGGCTGTGAATATATGTTGTTCCTATTGGTTAATAAGTAAACTGCTTTGGCCTATGGCAAGGCAGCTTGGAAGCAGGTGGGAAATCAGAGAGAGACAGGAAAGAGAGAGGTGGAGTCTAGGGAGACGCTGCTAGCCATCCCCTGGAGAAGCAAGATGTAAAGTACCAGTAAGCCACATGGCAAAGTATAGATTTATAGAAATGGGTTAATTTAAGATATAAGAGCTAGCTAGTGAGAAGCTTGCCATGGCTATAGTTTAAAAATAATATAAGCTTCTGTGTGTTTATTTTGGTCTGAGTGGCTGCAGGACCTGGCAGCACACAGGAAAACTTACAGCTACATGCTGGCTTCAGTTTGTCAGTTGCTCAATTATAACTCTGTGGGGTAAAAGGCTGCAGATGGTATCTATGGTGGGATGTTAGGAAGAAATGCACCAATATCAGGCTTGAACATTTTCAACATTCAGTGACAATATGTGGTGTTACAGGGTGCAGCCTAAGCCCATTAAGACCGATCAAGTGATACACAAACTTGAAATCAAAATTTGACTTCCACCGGGTGGTGGTGGCGGCGGCGGCGCACGCCTTTAATCTCAGCACTCGGGAGGCAGAGACAGGTGGATCTCTGTGAGTTCCAGGCCAGCCTGGGCTACAGAGTGAGTTCCAGGAAAGGTGCAAAGCTACACAGAGAAAACCTATCTCAAAAAAAAAATTTTTTTTTGCATCCTTGGAGAGCAGCCAGAGCAGTGTGACCAGCTTGCATTGACAGAAAGGGTTTCATCTCCAGCATGGGCTCTTCGTGTATGACTTTCATATAGTCTATGCTTTGAGACCAACTTCTTGTTATTTTGACACTAAGCATCTGAGACAGTTTCCAGCAGCCAACCATTTGTCATGGGAAATGTGCTTCTACAGTGGACTGTCAAAAACCGTGGCCAGATGTCACTTTCTCCGAGTCAACATTCTGCTCACTTAGACGGTAATCATACTCTAAATGCAAACATACGGCAGAGAGAAGTCATGTGGACCTCTGCTGTTTCTGTGGCAGGGGCGGGAGAAGCCTTCTCCTCTCACAGAGGCTCTGCCACCACTAGCCAGAAGCCTGTCTTGAAACCCTGGTGTTTTTGGTTTTTCGGTGAACCCAGAGTCAAACCCTGAAGGGCTGTGGTAAGTCACTTTGTGCCTCTAAACAGAGACTTTGCTTATCCCTAAAAGGAAGCTAGAATTGCCTCGCACCTCCATGACACGGAGAGAGGGTTCAATCCTCCGCTGTGCTGGCTTCTTACAGGACATCCCCCAAATAGTCACCATTATTCCCCCTGTCCCCACTTGTCCATGTATGACCAAGAGGAAGAGGAAATAGCTGTCGGCCACTGGCTCCTCAATCCCTTGTCCCCATGTTCTTGACCTTCCAGAGGGGGAGGCAGCACCAGCACCATCCACTTTTTGTGCCTGGCACTGCTTCTAGTTAGAAGGCCCCTGCTATCACTCTCCGCTCTCTCTGTGGGTGGTCCAAATAATCCACTTCTTCTGCCAGTTAAGTAAGAGGCAGAGTCCAGCAAGAGGTCTTAGTTATTTGAGTTGAAATCATCCGGGAGGAGTAATAGTCTACCTCAGATTGCTCTAGATCTGTACACACACACACACACACACGCACACGCACACGCACACGCACACGTACAGGGATATAGATCTGTTGTACAAGCAACACCTTTAAAATTGGCCTCTACTATTCTGGGAGAGGAGAAAGTGTGCTTGGTGGAGCCATGTGCAAAGGCAGGTACCAATGGCCAAATCCCTCAGGAATTTTCACAGCTGCTTTATTGCTTGGAGTCTATTATCCCTGTCAAACAAGCTAAAATCCATCTTTTATATTTCAGAATCATCCCAGAAATATTTGTATTTATCCTTTGTATTTTTAAGACCCAGGTTGTTAGATTCTAGGTCATTGGCCATGTGCCAGTCAGAGTGGCCAAGAGCTGTTGAAGAACCTCTGCACTGTGAGACAGCCAGTGGCTGGAACCCCCAAGTCTGTATTCTCAGATGATGGAGAACAGATGGGGAAGGCGTGATTATCTTCATCTGCGTACATGGCCGTGAGTGGCCAGCAGCAGAGCCAAGGCCATTTACACCTTTGCAGATATTTCTGTGACCTAGTTAAGAGGCCGCCCAGCCTCAGTTGTTCCTTCTTAGCCCCAGTTATGGAGGTCAGAGGGCTGTGAGCCAGTGGATGATGTAGGCTGTCTACTGTGCTCATCTGGGGTTTTACTTCCTGCCACAGAAGCATCTCACTGCCTAAAAGAGTCACACAAATGAAATAAGATAATCGGTAACATACACCTAAAAACACAAGCTTTGATACATGGCGGGTCATCAATGATGGTAATGCTTATCGGTTTTACTACTGTCATCATCATTAGAGTCCACTGTGCGTGTGTGTGTGTGTGTGTGTGTGTGTGTGTGTGTGTGTGTGTGTGAGAGAGAGAGAGAGAGAGAGAGAGAGAGAGAGAGAGAGAGAGAGAGAGAGCTTAACATTCAGCTGTCATGTACCTACTAAGCCAAACAGATTATAAGATATTAAAATCGACACGTAGGTTGATAATAGTCTAGAGCTAACACCTCAGTGTGCTGGTTCTCACTCCTCCCAGAACCATTGCTTACAAACAGCAATGGAAAGACGACTCCCGACCCCTCTCAAAGCCTGACACACACTGTGCTTAGCATTTGTGGAGTTTTGGTATCTTTGCCAGTCTGGTGGCTAAGTGCTTTAACTTTATTTTTGGATACAAATTAAAATATGTAAATGCATCAATTTAAGTATCACCTCTATCAGCATTGTTAAAATATCAGAGTGGTGTAAATTTTAGCACTATATAATTTAGCTATTTTTAAGAAATTATGGGCTCAAACAAAATAAAGCAAGAAACGTTCAAGCTGTGTTCACTCCTTTTTTTTTTAATCATACAAAATGTCAGAATTAAGTATGAAGATTAGTTTTAAGAGTCATGATGTGTGAATTTATTTTACTTTTGGAGACAAAATGCAACTTTGCATTAGGTCCTGATGGCCCAATGGAGGGAGAGTGAGAGAAGCAAGCTGTCTTCTCATTGGTTTGGGCCCCGTGAGTTTGCTCCCTAGAATTTCCTAAAAGCAGAAATCATACATGTTGCAGGTGGCTGGAGTATTAACTGGAGTAGTAATGACACTGGAGTATTATTTTTAAAAATGATTATTAAGTGAAATACTTTTTTCTAGGTGTGTCTTCATAGGTAGACGAGATAACCACAGGCGTCATCCTGAATGTGCCAGGCCTGGATTAGGTGTCCTCAGGAATCAAAAAGAGAACAGTGCCATCGCAGCTTGAAAAGCCAGGTCCTCTTGACATGGGCTTTTAGAGCATCAAGGAATTGCCAAGGTGGGGCCCAAGTGAAGAAGGGCAGAGAAACATGTCCCTAAATAGTGAAGATCCTGAGGTGCTGTGGAGGAGAGGGGATTGCCACTTAGGAGAGGGGCAAGGGCAGTCTCTGGGAGGAAGGGCTGAGAGAGCTAAAGTGTGGAGGGACAAGAAGGAGGAAGCACCCTGCAGTGGGGGAAGCAAAACCTTCAGCTTTTGTTCCTGTTACCTAAATGTTACCTATTTAGTGTCTTTTTTCAATAGCTAACATAATCCATATAATCACGGGGCATGTTTGCGGAGTACAGACAGACAGACATCTCAGTGCCTGTCTCAATGTGGAAGACCCAAATCAGGCCGATGAACACTTCTCTTTAAATGTTTATTTATTTTTATTTTTTATTTTGGGCTGGTGTTCCAGGGGTCTCTTGGTCCTTGTCTTTTTGAAGGCAAGAATTCAGTTGAGAGACGCAGAGATTTTAAGCAGAAGTTTCAAAGTGTATTTAGTGACACATTAACCAAGCATCCCCGAAGAGAGATTGGAATGGAACGGACTGCTTAGCGATGAGAAGTCCAGCAGGTCCTTTGAGAATCCAGACCCTTTGGTAGAACACATGTGTGAATAAGTCCTGGCCCCTTAAAGGAAACCTTGTTTGCAGGTTCAAGCATGTTCACGGCACCGTCACCATCAAGAGACTCAAGTGCTGTGATCCAGCGGCAATGCTCTGGGTTCTCCTGACTCCTCTGGGACACTGCCCACTGTCCCCCCGTGGGTCTCATAGCTGTCTGTTGAATAAGATATTTTGCTGCCCCAGAGTTAAGACATCTCATTAGTTTTGAAACTGAGCCCTAATTCTAAAAGCTAGATTGGGTTTTCTGATTACTTGTCAGGCTGTCCACATAGAAATGGGGCTTGTGCTATCTTCTAGAACCTCTCTTTCAAATCTACCCTCATCTGTCTCCTCCCTGATCCTGAGAAACTTCAGACTCCTCTCCCCTAGTTTTTCATAAACTCTATAATACAATTCTGTGACCATAGTCACCTCGTTCTGTAGACTAGCACCTTCTACGTTTCCTCTTGTGGTCCGGGGTATTTATGTGTATAAAATAAAGACTGGAAATCAAGTGTTTAGTGAAAACTATAAAGAAAATTATTTTAAAAGGATTCTTTGGCATACACATAATTTTATAATCTACTAAGAGAAGAAAGCACATTTGCATTCTGATGACATGTATGTGCTTATTTACTTTTACATAAAAAATTAAATCTTGGCTAAATATTTGATGTGGAGCATCTTCAGTGTTTTTCAGAATTGATCAGTGTTTTGATTTCATAATCATGAGTGCTGAGGATGCTGTTTTGCATACATAATTACATAGTACAAAATAGCCTAAGTATGTTAATAGCCATTTCAGAAATTATTGGAAATTCTGGCCTAATTCCACATGAAAAGGAAAGATTTCCTAATGAAACAGGTCTGCAAGCCCAAGGGCAGCTTCGGGTGTCATGTCTGATACCCGAAGATTGTACCAACAGTACAATCTGAAGGTAGACCAATTTGGTACATGTTGAGAAGTTACAGTGGGAAAACATTAAAAGTCTTAGTTTTCTGTGATGGAACCATTATGTTTCTGCAAAAACAGAAAACTTGCTGTACAGCAAGACACTGTAATTCATAGCATACAATAGTCCCCAGCTGGAGCCGAGTGTCCCAGCCAGCATCCGTGGGTATTGAATGAGGGCATGTACAGTGCAGCCTGTTACATGTTCAGAACCGAGGGCTGCGTGGAGTCCTGGCCATGCAGCCCAGGCTAGGGCTGCCAGAGACACCTCAGTTTTGTTATGTATTTCTTCTGAATTAATGTGTAGCTATTGTACATTCAGGATCATTTTCCCCTGTCCAAGTTATCATGACTTCCATCTTCCATTGAACACCCCAAGACTCACTCCTCCACTGAGACTGCTACTAACTTCCCTCTGACTCCTTCTTGTCCCTTTCCCAGCCTCTAGTAAACACAATTCTGTGTTCTGCTTCTACAAAATTAACCTTTTTAGCTTGAGTGAAAACTTGTGGTATTTGCACCTCGGTGCCTGGCTCCTTTCACTTTACATAATTTCCCCTCCGGTTCCGTCCACGTTGCCACAAGTGGCAGCTTTTACTCCTCTTTTGTTGACTTTAGCCTTCATTCCAAATGCAATAGAGAGTCATTTAAAAAACTGTTCACAGGGGGAGTGGAGAAGGTCTGGTTTGCTGGTTTTAAATGCACCTGAGGGGTTGGAGAGATGCTTAATGGTTAAGAGCAGGTACTACTTTGGCAGATGATCTGAGTTTGGTTCCATTGGCTAGTACCTATGTCCCGTGGCCTACAGCCACCTGTAACTGCAGCTCCAGAGATACAGGACCTCTAGCCTCTGTGGGCACGTGGGCACCTGCACTTGTGTGCACACATACCTACACACAGAAACATAATTTAAAATTTGTATCTTTTTTTTAAGCTTGCATCTGAAGTGTGTGTCTGTGTGTGTGCACGTGCGCGTGCATGCGTGTGTGAGTGCATATGTACGTGTGCGTGCATGAGCTTGTGATAGCTAGGAGGCCCCTGGGGTGAGGAACCTGAAAGGACCAGTGCAGAGAAAAGGGAACACACATTCCAAATCCATTTTAGAAGAGAAACCATCAGCTTTACAGATGGATTTGATATGGTATGTGATAGGGAGAAACTGGGGGCATTCGGAGGAAAGCCCTTGGTTTCAGGTTTTAGCAGCTGGCTTGGAGGTACACTGACTCAGTCTGGGAGTTCAGCTGCAGCAGGGCTGCTGGAAGAAAAGCCAAAGCTCCCTCTTGGATATGATGTGCTTGACTTGGCAGGAAATCTGCCCAGTGGGGCTGTTATGTGAGCCAAGTTCAGATCAGTCTCAGAGTGAATACAAAGCAAGTCTACACCAAATTTTAACCATGACTGTGAAAAATCAATGTAATTCCCAGTTAATTTGAGGTTATTACAAGTTAACACAATTTTCACAGCTAATACAATGCTCCTGCGATTATTTAAATAAGTGATTATCAAGCTCATAGTTGATGGCGCTTTAGAAGCCAGGTACCATGCTGCCTGGCATCTTATCAAAAATGTTTTCAGCTTTACTCCTGATAGATACCAAACATGTTCTTGGCACCAGGACGTTTGATATGTATTTTCTGAAGAAGTGAATGAGTAGGTGTTTGTGATGGTTAATACTATCAAGTGGACAGAATCTAAAATTGCCTACAAGACAAATCTCAGGTATACCTGTGAGGAAAGTTTTAGACTAGGTTAATGGAGATGGGAAAAGTGACCTTGACTACAGGTAGTACCATTCTGTGGGGTGTGTGATTCTAGCCTGAATAGAAAGAGACTTGAGCACAAGAACTTATCTCCCTGTACTTCCTGACTGCAGACACAGTGTGACTAACTTCCTTAAGCCCCGGTCTCTATGCTTTCTCTGCCTTTCATGAAGGACGGTGCCCTCAAACTGTGAGCCATGAATAGCACGTCTTCATATTCTATAGAATCATTCTCAGACATTTTGGCAGAAAGACTATTCTTGTCAAACTCTTCATTTTAAATTTAAAGAGGCATTATATTTGGAATATTTTAATTCCCCTCTCTCAAATCCACGAGGCACTCCATGTCCACAAAACTTGGTGGTCTTATCATTTCTTTTAGCACCATCAAGTCCCATTAGGGCTGACTTGTAGGCTTTTAGATGTGTGGCCATCCACTGCAGCGGGGACGCACCCTTAAAGAGAACTAACTTTCTCCTGGTAGCAGCTATCAGTTATCTCATCTAGGAGGAAGACTTCATCCTCATCTGTCCTACTCCACGCATATATTTGGTCTGGCTTGACCTTGTACAGATCTTGCGCATGCTGTCACAACTACGGCGAGTTCATATGTGCGACTAGCTTGCTGTGTCCAGAAAACACATTTCCTTGTCATTATCCATCATTTCTGCCTCTTACAATCTTTCTGCTCCCTCTCCCATAATGAGTCCTGAGCCTTGGGAGGAAGGAGCTCTGCACAAAACTCAGCTCCAAATGGATCAAAGCCGTCGACATAAGAACTGAAACTGATAGAGGAGAAAGGAGGGAATAGAATTGAACTCATAGACACAGGAAAGGACTTGGTGAACAGGACCCTGGTAACAGGGGTTAAGACCAACTGTTGGAAAATGGGACCACTTGAAACTGAAAAGCTTCTGAACTACAGTAAACACCACCATTGAAGAGGCAGCCTACAGAATGGGAAAAAAAGCAATCTTTGCAACCATGTACCTGACAGGGTTAATATCACGCTAAACTCTTATTGGCATACTTAATGATTATATTTAAGTCTATTCTGCTATTTAAAAAAAATATAAAATGCAAACCCCTGAAATGGAAAAAGCACTTACTTACCCAGCCGTAAGCTGTAATTTCAGCATGGAGCTGGCGCCTAAATGATCTGTGAAGGTCTCATAGCGCTGGAGTCATTGTGAATGGCCATTTTCAGCTAATGTTAATGATTGTTACAGTTATTTGCACAGCATAATTGTGAAAGGAGACCCCAAGTGGAACTTGAACCCCACCGTACTCCCATTTACCCAGATACCCATTACCTAAGACAATTGTTTAAATTCAATTTTCTCCCGTTAAAAACACAGAAAAGAAAATCATCCAAATAAAATATGAAGCCGAAGACAAAGCCAGATGACTGTTAGGGACATCTCTCACGCAAGGCCTGTATTATCTCAAAAATTAAATTATAAATGACATTTCCTATTTTATTGCCAGTTTAATTCCCTTTTCCCCCTATAACCTCTTGTACCTCGCACCCCAGAACCCCCCCCACCCCCGACACACACAGTGGCATGCACCCCTTGCTCTGACTGGGCAGTCCCCGTATTAGTCAGTGGCTGAAGAGTTGATGCAGCTTCTTGCTTATGGGCAGTAGGTAGAGGCCAGCCCAGAGCTCTGGCTTGCTCACAGCATCATTAGTCACGCTAGCCACCCTCATCTCCAAGTTTTACCTTCACCTAGAGGTGCTCACTTTCTGTCCCCAAGCCCTGTGAACCGACACCTACTTTTCTTTGTCCCAGTTGCTGTGTGCTCTCATTGCAACCAATCTTGCACCCGTGCTTACACAGTCCAGCCACTAGCTTCTCTATGTCATTCTTTGTTTATAAGATAGTTCCCGGCAGAGCCACCCCTTAACATGAGTCCTTTGCAAGACTGGGGGGCGCAGGGGGTGGGGTGGGGCTTGTGCTCATTGGCTTATGTGCTGCATGGAGATATACTGGTTATTTCTCTCCATTTCCTTCTTGTCTTTCTATGTGTCTTGGGTCACACAGAGACACTAAATGCCTCTCTTGCTCTTCCTGTTTAGGAGCTGAGCTCACAGAAATGTATGTAATCAGCTTTATTTCCTAAGGCAGTTACAGCCAGTTAGGGAGAGAGATGGCACATAATACAGATAAAAAAGCAATAGAATTTTGAAAAAGGTGTGCAGAAGGTCCTGGGGTGACAGTAGCCAGACATTTTAGCCTGATCTGCATATCAAGTATCAGGACAGCCAGGACTACATGGAGAGATCCTGTTACAAACAAAACAAAACAAAACAAAAAAGACAATACTACCAAAAAGAAAATTACCAGAAGTCTGTGGCAAAACCAGGTTTTTCGTGACGTGGAATTTTGCATGTATGGCATCTTTTTGAAGCTCTGAAAGTTTTCCCATTTTGAGCACTTTGGACATCAGAGACACTCAGCCTTAAATTAACTGTGGCTTCTGGACTGACTCTAAGGCACACTCATGAGGCAGCTGGCCTCACTGTCTGGTCTTTCCACCTGTTCATGGGAACATAGTACCTCTATCACTTCCTCTTTCTCACTCAGCTAAGTGGCTCCGTAAAGTACCTTCCACCCCCCCACCCTACTCCCACCCCACTCCACCCCACCCCACCCCACTCCTGGGACCAGGACTCCTGCAGCACAGGTTGTGGATCCTTAAGGAGCTCAAAGTTACGGTGGAACTCAGCAAGGTCATTCTTCTCACCCAAGTCAATGAACAGACTGTAGGACCAGGAACCTCCAAGTCCCCATCGAGGTCGTGATGTGGAGCATCTTTAGTGTCCGGAAAACTGCCTCTGTGACGCTGAGTGACTGAAGGAACAAAACCCTGTCTCACACTGTGACAGCAGATCCTTTCTCATCGTCTGGGTGCTCAGGAAACGTCAGTGCAAAAACCAGAATTTGGGGGTTCCAGAAAAGCACTAAATGTGTCTGTCCTGTGGGAGGGGCAGAATTCCCTGAGTTCCTTTGCCCAGATAAGATTGCCCAAAGCGGGGAATAGGGTGACCAGCATTCAGTACAGTTGCTCCTATGCAGCCCTCTGCACCATTCAGGAAGCCTGAATTCTGGCCCAGGTCTCATCAGGAACTGGCTTAATCCCTAAACCTATTATATAAAGCAAGTGATATTGATATCCGCTTTACTTGCCCTCCATAAGATCTAGGAGGGTTAAAAGTAACAGAGTTGGGGAGGTGGCAGGATGGCTCAGTGAGTACAGCTTTTGGTGCACAAGCCTGATGACCCATGTTTGATGACTGGAACCCACATCAAGGTGGAAGGAGATAACCAACTCCACAGAGTCATCCTGTATCATGCATGTGCATATGCACACATACTCATATACACTCAATATTAATAATTATTATTTTAATATTAGTTAAATACTTTTTAGAGGTGCTGTAGACATGGCTCATTGGGTAAAAGTACTTGCTGCACAATTGTGAGGCCCTGAGTTAGAGTCTCCAGAGCCCCTGTAAAAGCTGTATGCAAAGAGTGAGTGTCTAGAATCTCAGCCTGCCTGTGGGAAGATGAGTGGTGGATGAGGGAGAACACCCAGAAGCTGAAAGTTCCATCTAGCACCACACACATGACAAAGAGTCAACAAGGAAACTGTCACAAACAAGGTAGAAGGTGAGGACTGACACCAAGTGTGTTCTCTGACCTCAGCACATGCACCTGGTACACAAGTTCCTCGGATCATTGGGGTTGTGAGAGAGTGGGACCCCGTTCTTTTCTTCTTCCTGTTGCTTCCTGGTTCATGAGGTGAGCAGCACATTATGCTGCATGCTCTCCTCCATTACTACTTGGACATCCTTCCTTCCAGAGGCCAGATGGAAAATGAGCGGATCTTCCCAGTCTGAAACTTCCAGAACTATGAAGCAGAAGAACCCTGTGCTCTTCCTAAGTGGGTTTCTGGGATGTTTTTGTACAGTGACAAAAACTGATTGGCTCAGAAAGAATCATGTCCACAGTCACAAAGTTACAATAGGGTAGAACATTGTAGCGGACAGTTTTCTTTGCATAAGAGCCTGACTGCATGTCAATCACTACATTATTTCAGAATAACAGAGTTTTCAGTGTTCTTGCACAAAGAAGCACTGAACATATGAGCTAAAATACAGAGTTCATCTAGTGCATTCTTTTGCACATAATGTATCAAAGCACCAAGCATTGCCTCATAAATATGTCCAATTTCAGAACAAAATGTTTCAAAACCAGTAATTAGAAGGTAAGTTAGTGCCTGGAACCTCCCATTAATAGAAGAACTGGGGCTGGAGAGATGGCTCAGCAGTTAAGCACACTTGTTGCCCTTGTGGAAGGATCTAGGTTCAGTTCCCAGTACTACATGGTGGCTCAGAACCATCTATAACTCCAGTTTCAGGGGATCTGATGCCACCTTCTGAGCTCTGTTGGCACCAGGCATGTATGTAGTGTGCATACAAACATACAGACAAAGTAATCACATGTGTAATAAATAAATCTAATTTTTTTAAATCAAAAAACAGAAGAACAGAGTTTCCTGGAGGCTGGGCATTTCCCATATCCACATCATGGCTTAGTGTTGAGGAATCCCAAGTGTTCAAGTTCATACAGCAAATTAAATGCATTCCTGAAGAGAGAGTGGAAAGCATATAGTTTCCTATTTAGCCTATGGGCACAGGTCCAACACAGACGTGGTGTTGGACTCATGAGGCTTACAAGGAAAGGACCCTTTCTGGAAGACCTCAACTGGATGCTTTCATTCAAGAACTAAGAACATATAATAAGTACTGGGCAGAGTGGCACATGCCTTTCATCTGTACACTCAGGAGGTAGAAGCAGACAGATCTCCATGAGTTTAAAGCCAGTCTGGGCTACAAAGCAAGTTCTAAGCAAATGAGGTCACTGAGAACCTGTTTCAAGTAAATAAAATAAGAAAGAAAGGAAGACAGAGAGAAAGACAGACAGAAAGAAAGAAAGACAGACAGACAGAAAGAAAGAAAGAAAGAAAGAAAGAAAGAAAGAAAGAAAGAAAGAAAACACAATGATGAACACAGTCAGACTCCATTCAAAAAAATATACAAACAGAACATAGGATCAAGCCTGGAAGTTATCTCAGGAGGCCAGAGCATCAGGCTTCCTTGGAGAAGATCAACTCCCATCCCACCACCACTATGAACAGAGTTCTCTCGTGAAGCCTTTGAGAGGAGAAGAGAGTCATTCAGCAACTCTCATGCATGGTCTCCATGCAGAGGAGGCTATTGTTGAAGGGAATGAAATGAATTCTCTGGAATGGAAGAGACAGGAACCTGGGAGTGAGAGTACCACACAGACACCACACCCATGACAACCCAGTGGATTATTCCTCAGGGACTAGCCACATCCCCAGCCTGTGGCCCATCACCACACAGGCAGACTGTGACTTTGAGGGAGCAAGTGTGGCTCGGGAGACAGGTAGAGAGCAATGGCGTTTCTTTCCTTATGGACCTGGAGACAATTGTGCTCCAGCCCCATGGGTCCTGGGGTTTGGTTTGTCTCCCTCACTCCAGACAAGCTATTTCCTCCTGTGGCGCCACAAATGTCTGCTTTTCTGCTGAGCAGGGCGCTTGCTTCAGGTAATGGAGCAGCTCTTTCTCCCGCCGGCTTCTTTCCTTACCTTTTCACCTTCTGCGTTTCTTTGATTCTTTTTTTTCCCCTTCAGGTTTATGTTTATGCTTTGAGTTTTCTAGTTTGGAAGCAGACCAGGAATACCTTAAGGGGATAGGGCAAGAGGGCATAGAGTAGCAGGAAAGCAACTTCCTTGTAAAACAACCAGTATTGGGTATTCTGAAAATTGCCTGCAAGGCCTCAGGTTTCAACAAAGGAGTTTATGAGAGAGACCAGTTAATTGCTTAGAAAAATAAATGCTCACTTTGTGAAGTATAAAATGTCATTTATCCCGTGCCTTTAAGCTAACTTATATTTAAGTGGTTAACCAGTGGCTAGAGACTACAAATTTTAATGTCTTCAGAACTGTACTCTGCAATTACTGGGTACTTTGAACAACAGTTGCTCACCATGATCTCGTTCATAACCCTAAGAATTGTGAGAGTTTATTAAAATACAGTAATTCATCTGTGCCAGAGGCAGGCAAGCAAATGATTAGTCTGTACATGTGCAAGTCAAGAATACCTAATTTTGCATTTTGACTTAGACTAATGATGGGAAATGGCTACATCCCACATGCCAATTCCCTGTCAGCCAAGCAAAATGGTTCTTGCGGGGAGTCTGGTGAAGATCTCTGGAGCCAGAAAAAGAACTAGAGCCTTGGAGCTGTGGTGGTGACTTGAAGATGTTAATGCAGTCCATCAGAGGAGTGCTGAGGTCAGATATTAGAAATCACAGAACTGCTTAAAACATAATTAGAAGCCACAGTCTCATCTTTTAAAAGTGACCTCTCCTATACTGTCTTTTCTTGCCAAGGGCCAGATGTGCTGTGACTTGCCTCCTTCAAATGACTTGTCTTCTTCAAAGTCCAAACTTTAAAATTGGGAGATTCAAGTTGAACTTTGTTATTTGTTTCATGGAAGCCTCTTTGAAAAGAAAAACAAGGTTTTAGGATGCTGCTCAGTGGCAGAGCATTTGTCTAGCATGTGTAAGGCCATGGATTCCATTCCCACCACAGAACAAAGAAAAGAAGGGAAGAGAAATGGAAAGAAGAATATGTACTGGGCCAGATGAAGAACAGATAAAATCAGGCCCAGAGGGGCCTTAACCTTGTATGCCAATTACACAAATACTTACTGTACCAGTGTGAGGTACAATCAGGTCAGGGACTGGGGACCTAGTGCTGATGTACTTCCTGTTTCATGATATTGCTCCCTAGTGAGCCTCAGTAAACAAAGGTGTATGGAAGAGCTGTAACATCCTGAGGGATACAGAAATAAACTTGGTGGCTCATACATGTGTCTAGAGACAGTGTGTCAAGTGCTCTCCTCTCCACGGGACACACTGCAAGAGTGTCCTCATGAAACCCACAGGAGAGTCCAGGGCAGAACCACACAGTCTGCCATGAGAAAAGCTAGAGGAATGTTCTCCAGAAGCAGGTCTCTCTGAGAAGGAGACATTCAAGCGAAACCGAGAGTGGCATACCAGCCCCTCATGCTGAGAATCAGGGTATGAAGTTAGCTCACAGGATGTATGTAAGACCCAGGCAGTAGAAAAGACTAACCTAGCGATCTAGAGAGATGCTGAAAGGATGTAGTGAGAATGAGCTGAGGTCCAGTCAGAGCATGTGAGCCTCCCAGGACTCGGGGAATTTTGATTCCATTTCTGTGGTGGAGAAGCCCTGAAGGCTTTGATATACGGGGTTAGGCAGCAACACTCCTGCCTCCAAAGAGCTCTTTGGTTCCTGTGTGAAAAGTGTTTGTTAAGGAAGGAAAAGTGTTAACAAGGAGGATCCTTGGAAGGCTGTGGCCTTCCCTGATCCCCATCTAATGGCGAAGAAAGGAGAAGGGATGGATAGAAGTATAGCATGGAGTTGAAAGCCAGAAAGGTTGGATGTGAGCTCCAAAGTACAGAAAAATCAGGGGCCCTTCCTGAGTTTTTGGACGGGGATGGGTGTGGTGACATGAGGAAGTACTTGGGAATAGAATGAGTAGATTTATTTTAGATACTGTGTTTGAGGTTTCTGTTATGGGTTGCACTGTGCCCATCAAAAAAAGATTTTGAAGACTCAGCTCCCAGGACACTTGAATGGGACTTTGTTGGGAAATAGGGTCTCTTCTGATGAGCTGAAATGAACATAAAGTCACACTGTGGTAGCTGTTCCATTAATCCAATACGAAGGCTCTGCTTTCAAGAATGCACCAGATGGTGACCATGTCAGAGAATGCAGTGGCACACTTGAAAACCAAGGCCTGCCTGCAACCACCAGAAACTGGGAGAAACAGGCAATTGTAGCACGAATCTTAAAAGGTCTTATTAATAGAAAACCTGGAGCCATATATTGGGGTGAAAGCTGAAAAATCAGAGAAGCAGAATAGCCAGCCAATAGCTTACCTCTAGGAAATCCTCAGCCTCAAGAGAGCAACCACTAATTAAGAAAATAGTTCCTGTTTTGGGTTATTAATGCAAATTAGGATAGAAGGTGAATTAGATATAATCCTTTGGATTCACAAAGATAGGATAGATAATGGAGTATTTTCTCTGACTTTGTCAAATGCAAGTAAACTAGACATTGTTGATGTATTTATTACCTGTATATATTGTATACACTTATTGTATATAGTTTTTCTTATATTAGTTATAACCTTCTTTTATTATTTTAGACAAATAGGGGAAATGTGGTGATATATTGTGTACCCCAGTACATCTTACTTGGGGATCAGAGGACAGGACCAACTACTAAATTAGACATAGAGGTTAGGCAGTGGTGGTACACACCTTTAATCCTATCACTAGGGAGGCAGAGATCCGTTTGGATCTCAAGGCCACACTGGGCTACATGAGAGAAACAGAACCAGGCAATGGTGATACACGCCTTTAATCCCAGGAAGTAATATGGCAGGACACAGAAAGGTATATAAGGCATGAGGAAACAGGAACTCTCTCTCTTGAGGCTGAGGATTCCCTAGAGGTAAGCTAGTGGCTGGCTGTTCTGCTTCTCTGATCTTTCAGCTTTCACCCCAATATCTGGCTGTAGGTTTTTTATTTTAAGACCTTTTAAGATTCATGTTATAGGCAATGACCAAGCTGTTCTAGTTAGGATTACCACTGCTGTGATGAAATAACATGACCCAAAACAACTTTGGTCAACTTTGGAGGAAAGCATTTATTTCGCTCACAGTTCCATATAACAATTCATCATCCAAAGCAGTCAGGGCAGGGACTGAAGCAGGGCAGGAAGCTGGAGGCAGGAACTGATACAGAGACCATGGAGGGGTGCTACTTAACTGGTTTGTTCTTCGTGGCTTGCTCAGCCTGCTTTCTTATAGAACCCAGGACCACAAAGGGGTAGCCCTCTCATATCAACTACTAATTAAGAAAATGCCCTACAGCCTGATCTTATGGATACATTTCCTTTACTGAGGTTCCCTTCTCTCAGATGACCCTAGTTTATGTTAAGTTGACATAAAACTAGCCAGCACACAAGCCTTCTGAGAGAGAATGGCTCCTACTGATAACTGCAGACTTACAGCCTGTAAGAATAATGAGGCAGTCAATCATTTTATTTTGATACACCCAGTTTATGCATTGTTACAGCAGCCACAAGAAACTCCTATAGGGCCAAAACCAGTGGAGTAGTACTATGGCCTGAGAATGATAAGCAGATCTGGTGTAGAGGGAAAGAAATCCAGGAATGCCATGCTGAGGAGGGATGTTCCAGGCAGAGGGAAGAGCGACCCTGTTTGTAGCATGCTAGTCCATTAGGATGCTGATGACTCATCCTGCAGTCCAACCATCATAAACACCATGAGAAGAAGTGAGTAAGATGTTTACAGCAAGCTTTCTAGCCCTGGAAGGACAGAGACAGGCATTGCATGCATCTATTAAGGGATAAACTGCACTGAACATACCCAGTGGAAAAGCATTCCTGCTTCCCTAATGACTTGATGGTAATAGAGTAATACATTATGATGAGAATCAGTTGTCCTTAGAGATTAGTAACATCAGATGTTTGGTTGTGTATGATACCAAGAGGCTTTTCCTGAAGAACTCTCTTGTTGATGGTTGGGTTTTCTGTACTCGGCCTTCATAACATCCCTTCTTCCACTAGTGGTATCAAGGATACAATGGCTTCCAGGGCAGACCATCTAGTTAATATTTAGAGTTTTCAAACACAGGGGTTAAAAAAATTTATATCCTTCATGATCTGGAGAGCCTTTCAGATGGTTGCCTATCCCTATGTGCTTGTCGGGTGATTCTCTCTAGACTTGAGTACCCAGCATCTCGCATTTTTTTCTAACCTTGACCGATCAACCTTGTGGCCTCTTCTGAGGCTTTCCTTCAGCTTCTCAGGGTGTGTTGGTTTGTGTTTCTATGAGAGACATCTCAGAGTATCACTTCAGAATGAAGAAAGGTTTATTTGGGCTCCTGGTTGTGGAAGTTCATGGACTAGGCTCTCTTGCTTTAGAGCCTGTGGTGAGAAGCAAATCATAGTGGGGTGCATGTAGAACAAAGCTTGTTTCTAGACGGAGAGAAAGAGAGGTGGGGAGGGAGGGAGAGAGGAGGGAGGAGAGAGGAGAGAGGAGAGAGGGGGGAGGAGGGGCTGAATCCCCACATGTCACTGAGTGCACACCCCCAGTGACCTAAGACCTCCCACTAGGAGTCACCTCTTAAAGGTTCCATCACTTCTGGGAGCTCCTTGGCCTGGGGAGTCAAACCTTCAACATCTGGATGGGTCTTTTGGGGAACTCTTACACAAACCGTAGCACAACATCTTCCCACCCCAGTCTATGCTTAATCATCAGAAGGAAAACAAATCTATATGTTTTTGAAAAGTGAGGAAAAACAGAAATAACATTTAATGTAGAGAAGGAAAAGACTAGCTACTTCAATGGTGACTTTAAGAAGAAGCTCAGTGAATGTGTGTGATCTTCATGTGTGTGGACAAAGGAAGACACCATTCTCGTTAAAAGTGGTGTCCTCTGGGTTGGAGATACGGCTCAGTGGTTAAGAACATGCACTGCTCTTGTAGAGGACCTGAGTTTGGTTTCCAGAGCACATATCCTGCAGCTCAAAACCACCTGTGCCTTCAGCTCCAGGGGATCGAATGCCCTGTTTTGGCCTCTGCAAGCATCCACACACGTGTGGCATATACTCAAAAGGATATACACAGAATCATATAAATCTTTACAGAGGTGACATCTTCGTTACCATGTGTCTTTTAAATGCATTTTTGCCTTTTCCAGAGCTCCATTCATAATTACGGCTTGTATGGCTTTTCTCTTTATCCAGTCTGGTGGTTTGAATGAGAATGTCCCTCCCCTCCCATAGGATCATACATTTGCATGCTTAGTCCTCAGTTCGTGATTTGTTTGCAATGATTAGGAGGTGTGTCCTTGTTGAAGTAGATGTGTCCTTGTTGGAGGAGGTGTGTCCCTAAGGGTGCCACAACATGCCCAGTCTTGTTCCCCACCTCTGTTGCCTGAGAATTAGAATGTAAAGTTCTCAGCTTCTCTGCATGCCTGCGTGCCGCCATGCTCCTCACCATGATGATAAGGGATAGTCTTCTGAAACTGTGAGCAAGCTCCCAATTACACGCTTTCCTTTATAAGAGTTGCTTTCACAGGGGTGCAGGTGGTGCACGCCTTTAATCCCAGCACTCGGGAGGCAGAGACAGGCGGATCTCTGTGAGTTCGAGGCCAGCCTGGTTTACAAAGCGAGTTCCAAGACAGACTCCAAAGCTACACAGAGAAACCCTGTCTTGAAAAACCAAAAAAAAAAAAAAAAACATAAAAAAAGAGTTGCTTTCATCATTATGTCTTTTCATGGAAATAGAACAGTGGCTAAGATACCTAGAGACATCACTTGTTTAAATAACCAACTTGTTAATAGTCTTTCTTTTTTTGAGAATTACATATAATGAATTTTGATTATATTTATCCCCTTCCCCAACCTCTCCCATATCCACTTCTACCTCCTTATCCCCTCACACTAAATTCTCTCTCTCTCAACAAAAAAGAAAAACAAAAACAAAAACAAAAAACAATAACAACAAAAACACAAGTTCAATTTGTGTTGCACGTCTATTATTGAGTATGGAGTGTGGTAGTCTGGGAGTCACTGCATTAAAAAAAACTGACTCACCCTCTCCCAGCAGCTACCAGATGATGATATCTCCTCAGCTAGCGGGATTTCATGCCCACTTCCCCTGTTCCATGGTGGGACTTCCGTCTGGCTTATGCTTATGTAGGTCTTGTGCATGCTGTTGCAATCGATGTAAGTTCATGTGGGCAACTGCCCTGTTATGTCCAGAAAACACTGCTTCTTTAGTGTCACCCACCACCTCTGCCTCTTAACGATGTTTCTGTCCCCTCTTCCGAGAAGGTCTGTGAGCCAGAGGGGGAAGGGTGTGTTATAGACATACTGCTTAGATATGAGCACTCTCAAGTCTCCTGTTTTCTGTTTGTTGCCCAGCTGTGTGTCTCTATGTTAGCTGCCATCTCTCAAGAAGCAGGAAGCTTTTATGATGAGAGATGAGCAATTCACTAATCTATGGATATAGCCATCAATCATCAGGATTTATTTTAATACTGTTACCATTTAGCAGAATAATAATAGTGAGTTCTCCCCTATGACCTATCTAGCCACATATTCTTCTTCTTGTTAATGATGCCATGTATGGATTCCATCTCATGGAGCTATCCTCAGATCCAGGCAGAACGTGATTGGTGACTCCCATAACATTCATGCTACTATTGAACTGATGGGCATGTCTTGCCAGACCAGTCATTATTATAGCTTTTAGGTTGTACAGCTGAGTAAACATAGTAATTGCCTTTCTCCTCTGGTAGCTTGCATAGACTCTCCGAGCACTGTGAAAACTAGACCATACAAATGAAGATTCCTAATTGACACTCACTTGCTTTCTCTGTGTTTTATGACTCAAGAATGTGGTATCTTGAGCAATAAGGTCTTACCATTAAGTCCAGGAGGATAACCAGGAGTCATGACAATATCCTATAATGTGTGGTGCTCTATAGGACTCCGTTTGGCCAACAATTTAAAAAGAGATAGCCCATTCTGAGTACTGGGATTTTTGTTTGCTAGCATGTGACAGCTAGTTGAAGTATTGTCCCTGATTATAGGATAACTCCACTTAAGTTGTACGTGTGTGTGTGTGTGTGTGTGTGTGTGTGTGTGTGTGTGTGTGTGTGTATT